>JAKGSA010000362.1:202874-263883 GCA_033558755.1 Philaethria dido | reverse complement strand
ATAATTATAGCTACTAAATAATTATAATTTTGTCACAAAGCCAAGAAAAATGGAAATTCAATAATTATCTTTTAACAAAAATAGAAAACCGATTTCAAGTAAAATGTACTAGCAATTTATTAGATAGTAACAAATGATTCAAACACTACACGCGACTACATCAGCAACTACCTGTTATATGAAAAAAACATCAAAATCAGTTCACCCAGTTACAAGTTTTTTTCATGTCTGTTTGTCTAATGTCTGCCCCATGAGTATAAAAAGAGAGAATAAAAAATAATATAACGTAAAAATAGTAAATATTCTATCTTATAAACGGGAACGGAAATGTTGAAAGAGAATGGAGTGTCTTAACACTAGGTTCTCTGGTTCCCTCTGCCTACCCCGCTATATGCGGGATACAGCGTGAAGTTGAAAAAAAAAAAAGAACTAAATGGAAATCCGTTTACCTGCAAATATAAATGTTTTAATCTAAAAAAGCATAACTTATTAAAATGGTTCGTCTTTACGCGATCGAATCTAACTAAGGCACCGATGAAAGTGAAAACGGCCTTAAAACATATATAAACAGTCTGCAGTGGTACAGAATATAAATGAATGAAAATAGTATCGAATTTATTATTATACCATATATGGTTTTCCTTATTTTTGTTAATGTTCTTGTAATTTGATAGCTTTTATGATAATTTTTAAATTTTTGATATTTTATAACTTGTGCTCTGCAAGGCGGCGAACGGAGTGTCTTGAAACTGGGTTCTTTGTTTTTTTTACTCAGCAAAAACATCTTCGTTCGTAAACTATTACCGTCATCTTCATATATAAAAGTTATAAAAATTAATATTTATTACAAAATGTCGTCCGCGATTTCGTTGAGTTAGGATCCAAGCGATATTATATTTCTGCAACCTGTGTTGTCATCAAAAATTTAATATATAATTTTTCTTCTGACTTACTTAATGAATATCAATATTTAAGGCTCTACCTATCTAAAAATATTTTTATACAAGTGCCTATTACTTATATATTTTTTAAATTCGATTGGTAATTTCAGACAAACAAACAAAAAACACTTAGTTTTATTATTATAGTATTCAATATTTTAATATCGGTTGAATATAACAAAAGGAGTTAATGCATTTTTTTGTTACATACATACATAGCTTCACGCTGTATCCTGCATATAACAGGGTAGGCAGAGGGAACCTAGTGTTAAGACACTCCGTTTCCTATTTGCCACCGAATTAATTATTTTGTTAATTTTCTATTTTTAAGTGTATAATAATTTTATTATTAACTTTTTTTAACGCCTGTCGTGGGGGGTGTCACAAACGTGCGACTGTAAGCGCGCCAGGTTGTGTGTTCGATTCCCACTCCAGGAAATGTAAAATTTAGTGTTTTCATTTCTTGGGTTTGCTAACAAGGCAAAGCGCGGCGTTGAATTCCGCGACTCAACACGCAATGCCTCAATTTGGCGGAAAGTGGGGAACGGAAATGTTGAAAGAGAATGGAGTGTCTTAACTCTAGGTTGTCTGGTTCCCTCTGCCTACCCCGCTAAATTGTTAAATTTGTTTTTAAAATACATATTGTATAAATAATTTCAACCCAGATATCATATCCACATAGCATCTGTTCTAAGGCGCAATAGACGTCTGGTAGTACAATTGACAAAAACAAATATTGGAAAAATAAACAAGCACCATAAAGTTGACAGATTCGTTTTTATTTCTTTTAGTTGTTCCGGAAAAATTAGAGAATGATAATGACTGTTTGATGAGATATATTGAGGCCAGTGGACTATGTGGCAGCTTATTTTTTTATTTTCACGTATTATTCGTAAGTTTTTATTTATTTTGCAAAGTAAGAGAGTTAGTGTTGAGTCCTCCGTTCTCCGATTTGTCTATTTTTTTAATTAAATTATACAGTGTAATAAGAATATAATAAGATATTTGGTTTCGGGATTTTTATATATTTTAAATGAAACCATTTTAACAGGTTTATAGGTTTTAGCCCATTTTTGTTTATTTTGTTTTTAAGATTAGATACGATGTAATAACATTTTGTTAACCGACTTCAAAAGCAGGTTCTCAATTCGACTGTATTTTTTTATTTTTTTATGAGTATTACTTCATAACTTTTCACTGGATGAATCATTAATGATTCTCTTTTTAACATATATGATAGCTAGTGTTTCTGATGTGGCCCTGTTTAAATTTAGTTTTAGATATGAAAGATATATAAAAGGCCAGTCGTGGCACGAAGGCATAGGCGTGCGACGCCCTACCACAAGTTGTGGGTTCGATTCCCAATCAAGAAATGAAAATATTAAATATTTTTAACGTCACGCTGTATCCCGCATATGGCGGGGGTAGTTAGAGGAACAGAGAATCTAGTGTTAAGATACTCCATTCTCTTTCAGCATTTTCCGTCGCCTGTCGTGGCGCAGAGGCACAAGAGTGCGACTGGTTGTGGGAGTTCGATTCCACTCAGGAAATGTAAAATTTGACAATTCCATTTCTTTGGTTTGATACAAAGGCAAAGGCAAAAGCGTAGCGTTGAGTTCCACCACTCAACAAGCAATGCCTCAATTTGGCGGAAAGTGGGGGAACGGAAATGTTAAATATTTATAACAATTAATATTTGAGTATTTTCATTTTCCTTGTTCTGGTAACAAGGCGATTCGGCTGAAAATGGGAACGGACATCTTAAGAGTAGTTTTGAGCAATTCGTAATATTAAAGTGTTGAGTTACTTTTTAGCATATAATTAATAAATTTTCTCTTTTATCACTGATTATGTCATATTGTTATGTACAGTAAAACTTACAACACTGAACGAAAATATGCGTGGATTAATTTCAATGACCATTTAACTTTGCTACCATTCTAACAAATACAACGGGTAAATGTTTCGAAGTTGTTGTATGTGGTATGAATTTTATATAAAAGCATTTGGTTCTCATATCACGTTTCTTTATTGGTGTGGACCAATTATAATTTGTTTTGTATTGATTAACATCAACGCCTTACAGGGCGTGAATATATTGATAAGTCAAGAAATAATAGTTATTATTTCACTAGTGTTAGGACACTCCGTTCTTCACTTTCTGCCCTATTTCGACGTATCGCGTGTTGAGTGGTGGAACATAAAGCCACGTTTTTTGTCTTACGATTTAGGAGAAATGAAAATTATTTAAATGTAATCATTGAAAATATTAAATAATATTTAGTATTTTCATTTCCTTGCTCTGGAACAAAGGCATGCGCGGCGTTAAGTTCCTCGCAGTCAACACGCAATACGATTCGACCCGGAAAAGTGTGGAACGAAAATATTAAAAGAGAACGGAGTGTCTTAACACTGGATTCTCTGGTTCCTATGCCTACCCTGCTATGCGCACATAGCGTATTCCGCAAAATACAGCGTGAATTAAGCTAGTGTCAATAAACTTTCCACTTTCCGTCCTAATAAAATGGTATATCTCAAATACCATTTTAAATAGCGATATTTAACGCAATTCTTTATCTTTTAGAGCAGAAAAGAAATGATAATAAATTAAATATAATCAATTTTTCAGGGTGGGAATTGAACCCATAATCACTTTTAGAATCACTTACCCTACCACTGTGTGCCACGAGGCTGATGTAGTAAATACAAATATTGCTTTGTGCACACAAACATATAACAATTAAAAGAAGTAATACATCGTGAAAATCTATATATCAATACGTGAAGCAAAAACTTTGGATCACTTTTTACGAAGCCAATGCGGACGGAGGAGCATGAAACTTGTCACAATTATAGTTTATATAGAGAAAAAAGTGCAGAATGCTAATATTTTTAAAATAATCCATAAAAAAATATTAAATTAATAAAATAAATATTACACTCTACCACGGTTTTGACATTCATGTTTATATAAAGTGACATATGTCACTGGGTTGTATATACACCCATTGCTATAACGCGTTGTTAACGCGTCAACGAGTTGCTGTATAATTAAAACATAATACAAAGTTAGTTCATTAGATTGTAAATATCGTAGCTCATTAGTTCTGCGTTCTCAATAAGAATTTTTAATAAACGCCAGTTCTTTGTTATGATGGAACATTATCAAACCGATCTAGATGATATCGTGTGAGAACAGGAACAATGTTACTTGACTGGACTTGAATTATGTGCTTAAATTCTAGCTTTCGTGTAATTTATAGTTTAAGTATTTATATTGTTTTTTTTTTAGTTGCACCGCTGTAACCCACACATATAGCAGGGTAAACAGGGAACCTGAAAACCTAGTGTTAAGATACTCCGTTCTCTAACAACAATTCTGTTCCCCACTTTCCGCTGAATTGAGGCATTGCGTGCTGAGTGGCGGAACTCAACGCCGCGCTTTGCCAATACCAAAGCCCAGGAAATGAAATTCCAAAACACTTGGGTGAGCGCATCGAACCCACAACCTGTCGCGCGTTTACAGTCGCACGCTTGTGCCTCTGCGCCACGACAGGCGTTATTAAATTATGTTTTTTTAAATTTAAAATTTAACTTCTTGGATAGAATAGTATCTGATTGTTGCAGCTAGGTGGTTGTGTGTTTGATTCCCGATCGGGGTAATTATTATATTGAAATGATTTTCTTTTCCCAGGTCTTGTAAGATATGGGGCGGCGTTGAGTTCCGCTTCTTAGTAGTAAATGTCAAGAATCCAGGCAGAACCAGAATGTTTTCATACTAGGGTCTCTCTAATCACGTCGTAAGACGTAAAACGTAAAGCGTGAAGCTGCTTTGCTTTTTCATATGATGTGATGGAATTAAAAATCAATTTGAATTACTATTTATATATTAATAGATTGGGTAAATGAAAATATTTTTAAATACAAATATATAAATTAGTATCAATGTTTTTTACGACATGTTTCGGCAAAGTGCGGAGTTGAGTTCCGCTCCACACTGACTCTAGCTTAAATTGGTTGAATGATTCTCTATACTTCTTCTCAATGTACACTAAATACTATATGTATGCCAAATTTCATACACCTCCGTCTGCATGATTTCATAAAAAAGAGCTATAGCTTTTTCATTTTTGCCAAAAACTTTTTATATAGAACGTACGTATATTAAATTGAAGAAGGCAAGTAAACATAATATTATGTTATGGACATATTGCTTACCCTTTTCGGGGTGCGGAAGTGAGGTACAATAGGTAACGGTCGGGTTAAAATTTGCTCAGCTCTGATTTAGGTCAGCACCTATATACCTATGTTTACATATGTGCCCTCATTTTCATATATTGAGCCCATATTACGTGTATACCAAATTATAAGCTCTTTTAGTAAAGATTTAGCTGTGAATCAAAATTTTAAATTATTTTAGTTTGCCCATAAGACAGAGTGTGGCGTTGAGTTCCGTTACTTAGCGTGGGACATAGTTTAAGGCGGAAGGTAGAGAACGGAGTGTCGTGTCACTAGATTTTCTCTCTACTCTGCGGAAAAAGTAAGAAGCTGATATACGTCCAACCGTTCCCTTATCTAAGTTTGAATCTATAACCAAATACATTCGGATTGCGGGACAATGTTAAGTACGCAAATAATTTTTATTTAAAAAAACAAACAACTTTAAAGCACTAAAAAGTATTACGAATAACTCAGAAACTACTTGTCAGATTTTATTAAATTTAAATGGTATAATAGATACAATTATACATACATATTTATATAAAATTAGACTGAAACTAGACTATACTGAATATTCAATTGTTCCATAATGCTAGCGAAATTCAAACAACTTTAATTTATACTAAAGTTGTTAAACTATTTTGTACCACGTTTCATAAAAGAGTTTTCAATTTAATACAGTTGTACATCCTTTGAGGAACGTGCTTTTCATGATATATTTCATATATTTAGAATTTCTATTCAGCGTCGCGCTTCATAGAAATACGTCATCGAGTGCAGTGCTCCAAAACACTTTGCAAATATACATTTTAATATTATTCAATTTATTCAAAATAAATTGTATTTTAAGCTTAATATTTACTTTTAGTTCATTAGGTGAAGTATTCTTTGCTTTGATTAGAAATTGATGGGTGTGCAATTAGGATTTTTAGATTTTAGAGTTGTGGACTTTTGTAAAGCGCGTTGAGTTCCGCCATTCAACACTCAATGTCTCAATTTGGCGGAAAGTGGGTACGGAAATGTTGAAAGAGAATGGAGTGTCGTAACTCTAGATTCTCAGGTTCCCTCTGCCTACCCCGCTATATGCGAGATACAGCGTGAAGTTAAAAAAAAATTTTGCTTTTTTTTTAGCTTCACGTTTTATCCCGCACATAGCAGGATAGACAGAGGGAACCTGAGAAACTTGTGTTAAGACACTCGTTCTCTTAGAATTTCCGTTCCCCACTTTCCGGCAAATTGAGGTATTGCGTTCTGAGTGACGGAATCTTTGCTTTGTTACCAGAGCGAGGAAATAAAAATTTGATATATTTATTATAAATATTTAATTTTTCATTTCTAGTCGTGTTAATAATCGCACGTTTGTGAGGTAAAAGCGTGTTACTGGCTGACTGTTAACGAGACTGGCCTCTCAAATATATCCCTTGTTATAATTATTTTCAGCATATATAGCAAACCACAAGGGTTCGTAGTCCAATTACGGTTTTCAAAGGCCAGGTGGTTTCCTCTTTGCAAATATTTTCGATCCGCCATAAGTTTAAAGGATTGTTAATAAGCAACAATTTTTGACGCCATGCCATACGTTTAGACTTCGATTGGTTGTAGGTTCGATTCCCCTTCAGGGGAAAAAATATTTTTAAATTATATTAATTTCTCCGCTCGCGGCGAGTGTCCTAACACTAGTTTCTCTCTGACTACCCCGCGAGGTAAAGCGTGAAGTTGCAAATGTGACGCAGTTGACAAGTATCTATATATAAATACGTGAAGCAAAACCATTGGATCCCTTTTACGAAAATTACGCGGATGGAGGAGCATCTAACTTGGCACACTTATAGTTTATATAGAGAAGGAGTGCAGAATCCTAACATTTTTTTTTAAATAATGCATAAAAAGTTCATTAAAGTATCAAAATAAATTTTACACACACGACTATGGTTTGACATCCATGTTTATATAAAGTGACATATACGTCACTATGCAATGCGGTATTAACGCATTTACGGGGACACTTGTCTCTCTTTCTCAAATAAGTGTAATAAATGAAGATTTATTAATATGGAAAAAGTATATTATTCTGTCCAAGAATACTATAATGATGTCAATGTGTGGAATTAAATGCTGTTGACGCTCACCCGGGAGGCTCATCATAGTTGTATATTTATTGTAAAAATTTTATTTGAAAAGAGCAACTGTTGAGTTTCTTACCGGCTCTTCTCAGCAGAACTTTCTTCCGAGCCGGCGGTAGCTTCCGATAGGACTGACACGACTGACACCTTTGTAAATTGACGATTCGAAAGTGCTTGTAATAGCCTACTTGAATAAAAATATTTTGATTTTGATTTTAATTAAAATATTTTTTTTTTGTTCTAATTTCGATAGTTTGAAATGCTATGTTTGTTTATCTAAATCTTGGGATAGAGGTAGCCCTATTTGCTAAATAGCGAACGGAATAGCTTATTACTAAACTGAATGGACCTCAAAATACATACATACATAGCTTCAAGCTGTATCCCGCATATAGAAGGGTAGGCAGAGGGAACATAGTGTTAAGACACTCCGTTCCTTAAGATCATACCATTAATAATGCCAAAGTATGTAAGCATTAAAAAATATATAAAAATTCTAATAAGTAGCACATCCTCATCCGTGATTACTCAGTTTTACGAATTTACGTATAATTTTCCTTATGTTTACGAAATAGTGGTTTTTAAGTGCATTGACGGTGACACATTGAATTCTTATAAATATAATATTTGGGTTATTTTTTTATATAAAACGATAGATGGTTCAATAACCTTATGACGAATTATGAATTCATATGAATTAATTAGAATATTCCTTATTAGTAAAAAGATATTATTTACGTTTTTTTTAGCTTTACGCTCTATCCCGCACAAAATAGGGTAGGCAAATTGAACCAGAGAACCTAATGATAAGACACTCCGTTCTATTTTAACATTTGAATTCCCCATTTCCCGCCGAATTGAGGTATTGCATGCTGAGCGGATCTCAACGCCGCACTTTGCCTTGTTACCAGAGCGAGGCAATGAAAATACTAAATATTATTTAATATTTTCGTTACCTAGAGTGGGAATCGAACTCACAACATGTCATGTTTACAGTTGCACAAAAAAGTTGCTGAAAAACAATATATGACGTACGACAACGGCATTTTCCATAAATTTGTCGGCACTGAACGCTGCATTTTGTCTATATAAACCAAAAAATATTGTGTAAAAAACAAACGGTTTCCCTAATATGGAAATATTTTTTTCTAACAAAAATACAATTAAATGTCATTGTCAGGCAGAATTAACTAGTAGCTTTTCTTCTTTAATATTTTCAGCGTTAAACGCCGCATTGTGTACAAACAATAGATATGAAATTATTTTTATATACAAGCTTTCCTTTGGATAGGCGAAACATGTTATTTATGTAGGTTTATCACTCATCATTATAATAATACAAGCTTGACCTACTTTGAGGCGGATATCTACATACAGTATTACGTTCTATTACAATATGGAGATGGGGAACAGAAACTTAATAGGTTATCTAATGTATCCATAATATATTTTTCTTTATAAGGACTTTTGCTGGAGTTAACCAAAGAAAGCTGTATATAGCGACTACAACCCGAACACCTTACTGTCTAATGGACACTTAAAGCTTCTTTTAAAATACTAATGTTTGCGACTTCAAAGACGACTTACGAATAACTCAAAAACTACTAGGTTTAAATGGGACCACAGGATATCAAAATATTTTGGAGTCTCAGGAATTACATATATGTATATGTAATTCCTGAGACTCCAAAATGCTATAGAAAATTTATTCTTAGTCTGGTTTTTCGTAAAGAAAAAAAATAAAAAAATTGACTTATAAAGTCAATATAAGTCAAATGCTAAATTACCTGATTGGACCCGGGGTTGTGGGTTCGATTCGAGGGGAATATTTAAATAAAAAATAAGTTCATAATTTGGTAAAACAAAGAACAGCGTTGGCTACTGCCCAGTCTGCAATCTCTAAATTGGACATTGAGAATGCATATGACTAATCACCAATAGTTGTGGATTTTATCGCTCGGAGAATTACTATAATTAATTTATTACCCCACTCTAGTAAGATAAAGCGCGGCGTTGAGTTCTGTCGTACTCGTTTTCAGGCTTTCTGTCTGAGTACGGAGTGTCTCTCTGACTAAACAACTGCTATAAAGGAAAAACTGTTACATCTAATACCTTTAAACGAGAAATTCTTGTATATATCAACGATCTCGGAAACGGCTCTAACGATTTTCTTGAAATTTTGTATTTAGGGGGCGATAAATTGACCTAGCTAGGTTTTATTTTCAGAAAATGTCGTTTAACCGTGTTTTCATTAAATAAAAACCTCCAACAATATCATTAGAATATAGCTAAATTCCGCCATCATTTAAAAACACATTTTGCCCTAAAAATGCAGGACACCTGGGTTCAAAGCTCGATCCGATTGTTTCCTTTCTTATGTCTCATTTTCTCGAGTTCCTTCTTTTTGTGAGAAAAACTATAAAAAATCACTGTAAATTCAAAAAAACACCGAGCAAAGCTCAGTCATCTAGGTTCTTTATAACGTCAATTTCGTAACAATACACTCACTGCATTATGTATTCACGTGAATCATGACTGATTCAATATATGTATAAAGTAGGGCAAATATTGAAAACATTTGCGAAATTTCCCATTTGCGGTTTATCCTTTTTAAAAGCTTTTATGATATTTTATATTTATGTATACTTTTATTGTGTGTAAGTTGTAATGTATGTAACTTGTAGGAGGTTAGGGTAAATAAAACGGTTAGGGTAAAAAATTTAATTTAAAACAAAATATATTTGCTTAAATCGTTCATGTCATAAATTGTAGTTTTCATCACTATTACATATATTGAAAACAGAGTGGCTTACGTTCAATGAAGCCAAAAACATACCCACATTTATCTTTTAAGCCGATTGTCGTTTTGCTCGAACAGCGGTAGAGTAGATTATATGGCACCTCAGGACAACAAGCAGCATCCTCCAAGATACCTCATATCGGCAGATGATAATAAAAATTCTGCACTGAATTTACTTTACACCGAATTTACGTTACAATTGCGAATACGTTACACTGAATCTACGCGACAATAGCGAATATGTTACACTGAATTTAGGTGACACTGGGCCCATAACCTGTAGGAGGTTAGGGTAAATAAAACGGTTATTCGGATTTATAAATTAATTATATTTCACCGAAAAGAAAGAGTACTAGAAGAGATCGCTTTTCGATTCGAAAGTTCTTACACGTAAAGTACACAGTACTGCTTTATATTCTCTCTCCCCGTGCATGGGGGAGGGGAGTTGGCACCGGGGCGTGTTGCCTCTTCACCGAGGTTTTCAGTCTCGACCCATCAATATGGGTCGGTCCTTTGGGGAGCCCTATGAGGACTCAAGTACACAGTATGAGTGGCAGCAACCATTTTATAGTAAAAGTCAAAAAACATACTAATTATAAAAGATTCGTTTTTGTATAATAATCAATTGACAATCTATAAAACAACTTGATAATTTAACAAGTCAGTTGACCAACTATAAAATCAATTGATATTCCAACATAACTAAATAAATATTGTTCTTTTAAATTAATTATTTTATATGTTTCGTTAGGTGGTAGGAGGTTCGTCCTCCGACTGGCTCGCGACCACTATCATGTCAAAGACGAACCGCCAAATATCTAATGATGTGTTCCGGTTCGATGGCATGTTAGCCAGATTTTCCCCTTTCCCACCCATCCTTTCCCCAAAATGTGGTGGTTCTGATAGTGGACTACTACATTGTCCCCCCTTCCATCAGTATCCTCTAGGTTGGCAACGCATCTACAACATCTCTGGTGTTGTAGATGTTTATGGGCGAAGGTAACCACTTACCATCAGGTGGTCCTTCTGCTCGTTTGCCGTCCGTTGTCAATAAAAAAAAAAAAATGTTGTTGTGATATTTGTTGTTTGATTGAAGATTGATAAAAAATTATAATAGATTTAGTAAATATTTAGTTTTTATTACATTTGTTGATTATAATTATTTATTATGCGTTTTAC
The DNA here is from genome assembly GCA_033558755.1 of Philaethria dido. Lineage (NCBI taxonomy): Eukaryota > Metazoa > Arthropoda > Insecta > Lepidoptera > Nymphalidae > Philaethria > Philaethria dido. Next base: position 252,619 of record JAKGSA010000362.1, on the reverse strand, counting down.
GCGGCAATACATTTTTCAAGTCAAATTTGACCTCATTGTGTTCAGAGTAGGAATGTTTTGATTATGCTAAGGAAGTAAAAAAATTTAGAAAAACCATGTAAGATTGTCGTAAAGTGAAAAAGTACATAAAAGAGAAAGAAACAGAGAGACAAAAAGAGAAAATACCGTTTTCGTTTATTTTTAGTTAGTTGTTTATTAGCCCGTAATTTAGTTCGTATGGACTGACTGACGTGGCTATCACTTGTCGTACTAATCTATTTTCATTTCTATTTTCCATGGTTTTAACTTTAAATGTAAAATAACGTTCCTTCCTGTATCCGTAGCAATACCTGGAAACTCCAACATATTATGTCACTTATCGACTTTTTTAACCAATAGTTTAGGTGGTACATCATTTAGTGAGTGGAACAGTTTGATATAAATGGGAATTTTGAATTTAAACGCGATTCGTGGTGGGTTCGATTCCCACCCAGGGGAATGATTATGAAAAACGGTGAACGGAGTGTCTTAACACTACGTTCACTCTGACTACCCTGCTATGCGAGTTGAAGCTGCTTTTATATTATAATACATACATACATTGCTTCACGCTGTATCCCGCATATAGCAGGGTAGGCAGAGGGAACCTATTGTTAAGACACTCTGTTCCCCACTTTCCGCCGAATTGAGGCTTTGCCTGCAGAGTGGCGGAATTCAAGGCCGCGCTTTGCCTTGTTAACAAACCCAGGAAATGAAAAATTCTATTTCCTGAAGTGCAAATCGAACCCACAACCTGTCCCGTTTATAGTCTCACGCTTGTGCCTCTGCGCCACGATATGTGTTTCATGTCATATTATAATATTTATTATTAAATCCCATACATTGCAATACAAATAAAAACGCCACGTCATTAAAACTATTTCATGCACACTTATTCTTAATACCGCCAACAATATATTATCCCCATATCACTTGACCTTTGTGACAATCTTTGTCCCACTTTAGTTGGAAAGAAACTTTTATCAGGGGCTTATACTCGTATAATTCAATATAATAGGAGCTTTATCACGTGGTACTAAAGTAATGTACCGTTATACGGTACTATATATTAAGTACTTGTTACCATCTGGTTAATATAAATCTTAGTAACTAGATATATGTATAAAATAAATAAGAAATATTTCTTTTTGCCATATTTTTATTGAAATGAATGCCTGTCGTAGTGAGTCTGGCGCAGAGGCACAAGCGTGCGACTGTTAATGCAACAGGTTGTGGGTTCGATTCCCACTCCAGGGAATGGAAAAAGGCAAAGCGTGGCGTTGAGTTCCGCCACTCAGCACGCAATGCCTCAATGCGGCGGAAAGTGGGGAACGGAGTGTCTTAACACTGGGTTCCCTCTGCCTACCCTGCTATATGCGGGATACGGCGTGAAGTTATGTATGTATGTATTTTCATTTCCTTGCTCTGGTAACAAGGCAAAGCGCGGCGTTGAGTTTCGCCATTTAACACGCATAGCCTCAATTCGGAAAATGGGAAACGGAAATGCTTAAAGAGAACGGAGTGTCTTAACACTAGGTTTGCTGGTTCCATCTGCCTACCCTTCTATGTGCAAAAAAATTAAAGAATTTTACGCTTAGATGGCCTAAACTTTATAGATTCTGGATTATATTAAATAACATAATAACTAGCTAGTTACTAGTACAATAGATAGATACTAAAACGACAAGATATTATATGGGGACACTTTCCTATTTCGCACCTAATCCTAATTGATTCTATTGAAATTGAAGCAGAATTGGGTCGAAATTTTCCTGCTTTTATTAATTGCTGTCTCTAGACTACGGAGATAGCTTATTTGCAATTATAATGAGTTTCAGTTTACTTTCGTTCTAACTTAAATGCTCGGTGGTTATTATATTTGATTGCTTGGACATAGGTGATGGGTTCGAAGTCATTTAGAAAGAATGTATTTATTTTAGCAAAAAGGAAACCGACTACAAATAAAGTGTAACATTATAAAAAAGTGTCTTAACACTAGGTTCCCTCTGCCTACCCTGCTATATACGGGATACAGCGTGAACTATGTATGTGTGTCGTATTAAAAAAAGTCATTTAAATTGGTTTACATAGTAAAAAGTTATGCGGTATATATAAAAAAAACCGGCGGCAAGCGGGAACGGAAATGTTGAAAGAGAACGGAGTGTCTTAACACTAGGTTCTCAGGTTTCCTCTGCCTACCCTGCTATTGCGGGACACAGCGTGAAGCTATATATGTATTTATGTATTTTATTGAAATTCTCTCTCTCTTTCTATTCTCTCACACTCTGCACTTTCCGAGACATAAAAAAAGAAATATTTTTTTTTAACTTCACGCTGTATCCCACATATAGCAGGGTAGGCAGAGAGAACTTGAGAACCTAGAGTTAAGACACTCCGTTCTCTTACAACAATTTCGTTCGACACTTTCCACCGAATTGAGGCATTGCGTGTTGAGTGGCGGAACTCAACGCCGCGCTTTGCCTTGCTACCAAACCCAGGAAATGAAAATACTAACATTTCCTGGAGCGGGAATCGAACCCACAACGTGCCTCTGCGCCACGACAGGAATTAAAAATAAATATACTCCTAATTAGGATACTTATCCATATTTGATTGATTATTTTAAATATATATTAAGCTTAAGTAAGCTTTCAAAGGCCGAGTGACATAAATATGTAAATATTTAATGTCAACTAAGTAGTGAGACTAATCAGTCTACTTGTATGCGGTTAATAGCGTCGGTAGTTATCTTTGTAAATTGTATGATTGATATACAATTCTAAATGAATTAATAATATCGAGGCCTTAGTGGAGTGGAATAGCATTTGATTGTACCGGTCATGGGTTCGATTATATTTAATTATATTTATATTTGAATTATATTTACCTTACTGATTTGGCAAGATAAGATAGAGTACGGCGTTGAGTTCCGCCGTTTATTACTTTATTTTATTGTTTTTCGAACGCCTGTCGTGGCACAGAGGCACAAGCGTGCGACTGTAAACACGACAGGTTGTGGATTCGATTCCCTTTCCAGGAAATGGATTTTTTCATTTCCTGGGTTTGGTAACAAGGCAAAGCGCGGCGTTGAGTTCCGCCGCTCAGTACGCAATGCCTCAATTCGGCGGAAAGTAGGGAACGGAGTGTCTTAACACTAGGTTCTAAGGTTCCCTCTGCCTACCCTGCTATGTGAGGGATGCAGCGTGAAGCTTTACTGTTTTTCGTATCAGATCATAGTCCATCGACGCCCAGTGAATCGCGATAGTGAATAGCTATAGGGTTGATCCCTAAACGCGGAGAGTTATTATAGTTAAAATGTTTTCATTGCTCTACTCGGGTAAAATTAAGTGCGGCGTTATGTTACGGCGTTAACGTAATCATTAGATTACATAGCTTCACGCTGTAACCCGCATATAGCATGGTAGGCACGGAAACCTAGTGTAAAGACACTCCGTTCCCCACTCACGTAATCATGTTGGGAAGAAAGCGGTTGACGGAGTGTCTTGACACTGGGTTCTAACTGACTACCCTGCTATATGGTAAGCGTGAAGTTACTTTTATAATAATTTGCATAAAAAGTTACTCTCCTCGGTTGACCTTTGAGAACACAGTATCAATGATGATAAATGAATGATACTGGAGGAAGGTCACGTAAAAAGCATGAGGACCCACCGGAGGGCATGCATGAAGAGGTTAATGACTGTGGACGAGGCGAAAGAGGTATGCAGGGACCGTAGCGTTTGGCGCTCCGTTCTCTCTGACCACCCCGCTAGGGATAAAGCGTGAAATTAAGTAAGTAAGTAGTAAGTAAGTTACTCTAATATTTATATCTCGCAATTAAACAGAAAGTCCACGCTAAGTGGCAAAAATCATGTTTTACTTTCTTTGAGCATTATTTACTGCTTTTCTTGTTAATTAATTAGAATTTCTATTTCATATACAATGAGTAAGCATTTATGTTTATTTTATGGACTGGCAACTGTAATTTTTGAGTAGAAATTGTGATCGCTAACAGATTATTTAAGTCATAATATAATTATGACTGGGTTTTTTTTTAATGCGCCTGCCGTGGCGCAGAGGCAAGTGTGCGACTGTAAAGCGACGGGTTGTGGGTTCGTTTCCCCCTTCAGGAAATAAAATATTTTCATTTTCTGGGTTTGGTAACAAGGCAAAGCGCGGCATTGAGTTTCGCAACTCAACACGCAATGCCTCAATTCGGCGGAAAGTGGGGAACAGAATTGTTGAAAGAGAACGGAGTGTCGTAACACTAGGTTCTCAGGTTCCCTCTGCCTACCCTGCTATGTGCGGAATATAGCGTGAAGTTAAAAAAAAAATATTTTTTTTTTTTACTTTTTTTGTAAATTTTAATGTCGTATTAAGATGATCGATTAAGATACGACTATACTAAACGTTTTGGCTAATATTTTTTTTCCTCTAAACTTAACACAATAGAAGTCTCTTGACACATAAAATAGTTGTTGTCATAGCAACGTGTATGTCACTTTATAGCGTGTGCTATATTTATTTTGATTGATTTAATGTATTTTCAATGCGCTAATATAAAAATATTCGATTTTTGCACTTCTCCTTCATATAAATATACCAAATACCGTACTTTTTAGCATAATTTTCGTAAAAACATTTTCTTCATATATAGACAACTAAATATTTACACTTCATTCCGCATTACACGTTAGACAGAGATAGCCTAGTGTTAATACATTCCGTTCTCCTCTTTTCCCCCTAATTGTACCTTCCATTCCCCGATATATTGAAAATCAATACCATTTGTTTAATCAAAGTTTCTTGAAACAACATTTTTTTTTAGCTTCACACTGTATCCCGCACATAGCAGGGCAGGCAAAGGGAATCTGAGGCAGAGGGAACCTGAGTGGCGCTTTGCCTTATTATCAAACCCAAGAAATGAAAACTAAACTTTTACATTTTCTGGAGTAGGAATCGAACCCACAACCTGTGGCGTTTACAGTCTCGTCTTATATTAACGCGACGACGAAACGTATAATAAGAATCTAAATAATTCTAAAATCTACTCCAAAATAATTACCCTAAAGCATTTGACAAACTAATACTACGTCGTTACAGATTGTCAGTTTGACATGGCTTAGAAGCGAAAAGCATACATAAATATCTAAATATCTAAATGCCTGTACTTAGAAACTGTGCTCAGTAAGATTTATTACGCTGACAAGTGTAGAATGATTGCGTTCAATTAAATTAAGTGGATCATATATATTTGTAATTAGCGTTTTCCCTGAGGCATTGTTAGTAATGTGTTTTATATGTGCCACACCGTTGTGGCTTAGTGGTAAATAAGTTTTAACGATCCATTGAAATTGTAGTAGGTTGATTTCTTTATGATGTACAGTGTTACATATTACAGTATAGATGTCATCTGGCATGGTGTTTGAATGTAAACGGGTTTGGTTGTGGGTTCGATTTCTACTTGAGTAATTTGTTATATTAAAATTATCTTCATTATGCTGCTCAGGTTAAACAAGGAGCGGTGTTTGGTTACGTCTCTTAACGAGAACGTGAAGGAAACGGAAAGTGAAGGGTTATTTGGTTTGGAACATATGTATTTTTTAAGTGTCATTTGACCCTTTTTTTGTTTTACATCAATTCATATAGAACAAGAATTGACAGTAATTTAGATTAAATTTTCGAAACGACCTCAAAAAGGAGGTTATCAATTCATACCCTATAACTTTTTACTGAATAAACCAATTATGAATGATTCTGATGTAGTTTCATATAAATTTAATTGAGATCTGGCGAGTAGCTTTTGAGTTATTCTTTTTTTTTTTTTTTATGGATATCGGATGGCAAACGAGCAGAAGGACCGCCTGATGATAAGTGGTTACCTTCGCCCATGAACATCTACAACACAAGAGATGTACTAGATGCGTTGCCAACCTAGAGGATACAGATGGAAAGGGAGGATAATGTAGTAGTCCGCTATCGGAACCACCACATTTTGGGGAAAGGATGGGTGGGAAAGGGGAAAACCTGGCTTACATGCCATCGAACCGGAACACATCATAAGATATTTGGCGGTTCGTCTTTGACATGATAGTGGTCGCGAGCCAGACGGAGGACGAACCTCCTACCACCAAACAAAAGATACTATTATTCGTCATAGTTACAATTTTTTGTGTATAACATTTTAAGTATTACCAGATGATTTCTTTAATAATAATCCCAAAAATACGAGATATTAAACAAAAAGTCCTCTTTATATTATTAATGCAAAAAAAAAGTTCAGTACCTCATTTATCTCGTCCATAATGTCTAATTAAAACGCATGCTCTGTGGTCCACAATCAGTTAAATAGAATTTCCTATTACTGATAACTATTATTAATTATTTATTATACGTTAATATTTCATGATGAACTAGTAGCAAAATGGGGAATGCTAGTGGACTATCATATTTCCTTCGTTTATTTCCATACATACATAGCTTCACGCTGTATCCCGTATATAGCAGGGTAGGCAGAGGGAACCTAGTGTTAAGACACTCCGTTCCCCAGTTTCCGTCGAATTGAATTGAGGCATTGCGTGCTGGGTGACGGAACTCAACGCCGCGCTTCGCCTTGTTACCAAACCCAGGAAATGAAAGATTCCATTCCCTGGCGTGGGAATCGAACCCAGAACCTGTCGCGTTTACAGTCGCACGCTTCTGCCTCTACGCCACGACAGGGGTATATGTTATATAACAGTTTTACTATCACATAATATATCTTCAAAATATTCAATTCTACAATACATTTCCTTTGTATTGCAAAGCGAAACGTTACGCCGTCCATCTTGTTCTTACCTCCGCATCGGTTTTCTTAGACACTTGTCGATAGAACTATTTGTGAGTGCCAGATGTTTGTTTACCTCTCAAAGCGTCTTAGGTAGAGCTTAAAGTGTTCTCTGAATGTATCAGCTATATATTGTATCTTTTAAATGTGTTTTGTAATTTGTTTTTGTATATTTATGTTAACTCTATGTGGGGAACGGAGTGACTTACATTAGGTTCTCTCTGCCTACCCTGCTATATGCAGGATAAAGAGTGAAGATACTAATATCATATACACGAACCTTTGTTAGGATTGATGTTTGTTACTCTCTCTTTCTAGTCCTATCTACATTAACATGTAGGAACATGGTGGTGGTGGTGGTAGGAGGATGGTGATGGGGTCAGCTTTCTTATTCTACTTTTCCACTTCGCTCGGTCCAGGACGTCGTCATTGGTGAGTTTGCATCCGCTCATATCTTTCCACTTTGTTACTCTTTCAAATTGAAATTATAAATAGGCTACTATTTGTAAAAGATTCTTATACATACATAGCTTCACGCTGTATCCCGCATATAGCAGGATAGGCAGGCAAAACCTAATGTTAAGACACTCCATTCCCCACTTTCAGCCTAATTAAGACATTGCGTGCTGACTGGCGGAACTCAACGCCACGCTTTGCCTTGTTACCAAGCCCAGGAAATGAAAAAATCCATTTCCTAGAGTGGGAATCGAACCCTCAACCTCTCGCGCTTTTTGATTCTTATAATTTGATCATAATATAACGTATAAGTATGGTATAATATATAGGCTTAACAAATTCAATTTTGTATACAAACTCTATATTTCATCAGATTGTGGTAAAAATTGCTAATTAAATTAACTAAAACCACGCCATAAATAAATTTATGACTTTGTGGACTTGAATGGATTAATCGGTAAATAGTTTAACCTCCCAACGTTCCAGGTGAGTTATTTCAGTTTTAATATGCCTCCCTATATTTCGAAGTGACAAGGACTTTCTATCTAAAAAAAAAACAAACATTTTTTTTTCATTTTTTTGGTTTTAAGACAACGATCGTTATCGACTTTGATTACAACAAGAATTTAAATTAAAATATAATTATAAAAATCTTTTCATCAAATTTAAATGTACAAATCTATATTACGTTTTCCAAAAATTGATATTTTTTAAATAGATCACTATAATTCTAAAGGTGCGATATGTATACTTCCCGCACAATAGATTAATCATAATGAACCTAGTGTTATGTCACTTTGCTTTCCATTTTCCACCCCAAAATTAAGACATTCCATTTTGCCTCCTAGACCTCAACACCATGGTATCTATATCAAAGCGGAAAAATGAAAATAATTTAAATATAAACGTACTGCCGAGTGAAAATCGAACCTACACCCAATCGTGCTTACATTCAAACGTTGTCCTACTGCACCGCGATGGCGTCGATTGTAGAGTATAAGTCAGTCATGTATAAGTCAGTCATGTATAAGTCAGTCAGATTTATCATATTTATTCCAAAATGTTGATTTAAAACTGAAAAAAAAAAGATTTCGAGATTTCGAGATTTTAGGTTTTATTGTCTACGCCAAAGAAGTAGTAAGATACAATTCCTGATAGTAAATACGTATATAAATACACGAAATTATGCATAAATCTGTATTATATAAAGTCAAAGTCAAAGTCAATAATAAATAAATAAATATTTTGTATACTCAAACGTATGAAAAGCAAATTAGTTGAAAACTCCTAACTAAAACGACTAACGACTAAGTAACTAAAGGTAGTCTAAATTACATACAATATATATCAAATAACAATGAATTCTACAAAGGATGGTTCACACGAAATTCCCAACATAACCTTGTTTAAGTTGAAGGAATTTAGACAGAGCTTTACAAAGCGATATGTTCATAGTTACGTTGTTTTATGCACGTGGAAAACAAGATGGTAGTGTTTTTTTATTAAGAAATATGTTTTTATGTTTTATTTATCATTTATAATTATATTCATATAATTATTTCAATAAATGTATATATACACTATGTATTTACTCCTCGGTTTATCGGTAGTGAAAGTGAACCTAAGTTAGGACTCTTGAGCGCCACGATGGCATCTGCATCGACAATTGTACATGAAAAATTTAAAGCATTTTTCCATGTGTCCCTACGTTATGCAAAACTCTTTTAAAAGGTTTTTGTTGAAATTTGCATTTATCCGATTTATTTAAATAATTTTCCTGCCTTTACTAGATTCAAATATACTAATAAATAAATAATTTATTATATTCTTCTTATTTTTTTTCAAATCTTAGATATTGCGAAAAATATTAAGTTAGAATAGAATATAAATTTTCAACCAATTAAAAATTAAAATTGAAAATCGTTCAGAGTAATTTTAGCGATATTTCCTAGTTGATAGTCGACGTCAAAAAGGGAAGATGGGTAATTTCTTTTTTATAAATCCTTGCCATAAATTGACTTCTAACACTAATAATACTTAATAATATCGTCCTGATTCTCACTCCAGAAAATGAAATTTTTCATTTCCTCGGTTTGGTAACAAGATAAAGCGCGGCGTTGAGTTGCGCTAGTCAGCACACAATGCCTCAATTCGGCGGAAAGTGGGGAACGGAGTGTCTTAACACTAGGTTTCCTCTGCCTACCCTGCTATATGCGGGATACAGCGTGAAGCTATGTATGTAATATCGTCGTAGTTAAATTCAAATCTATTCAACTTTACATTCTAACAGTGCCACCATGGCGTGAAATCTAAGTCATACAATTTTCATACAAAATCAACCATTTATGGCATGTACACGATAAGCCGATATTAAATTACCCTAGAATAATATTCTGTTTTATCTTCCACGTAGTTCGTAACACGTAGTGTAGACAAAGCTGTCAGTGGACGACAGGGGAAGTAAGCAAATGTGCCGCGCGACCAGCCCGCCAGTCGAGATAGCGGGGTTCATACACACGGATATACTAAATATTAGAAGAATTAATATTATTAATTTATTCAATGCCTCAATTCGGCAGAAAGTGGGGAATGGAGTGTCTTAACACTAGGTTCCCTCTGCTTACCCTGCTATATACGGGATACAGCGTGAAGCTATGTGTGTATGTATTAATTTGTTAAATTTTGTATTTTTTTTAATATAGCTTCACGATTCTGTAGGGTAATCTGAAGTCAGCGAGAGAGAGTGTCTAGACACTATTCTATTTCCAATGAAAATCGAGGCATTACGCTTCGAGTAGTTGAAGTTTTAGTTTTAAATATAATTATTCTTCCACGTGGATATCGAATACCCAACCTATTTTCCAATTGCGTGTACAGCCAGACGCTGTCTTACGCCACAAATGTCCCCCTTTAAAACAATTTAATTTAAAAAGATTATTATTTTAATTTTAAAAAGTTAATAATCGATATTTTAACTTTCTCACACTGGTAAGAAGGCAACGCGCGGCGTTGAGTTCAGCCACTCAACACGCAATGACCCAATTCGGCAGAAAGTAGGGAACGGAAATCTTAAATAAACGGAATGTCTTAACACTAGGTTCTCAAGTACTCTCTACCCTGCTATGTGTGGGATATAGCGTGATGCTAAAAGAAAAAATAAATATTATTATTTAATTTATAATTTAAATGACCGTATGTCCCACGATCGGCGTCATCTGACGAGTAGCGTATCTGATAAGGTGTGTGAGGTTACTGTGCTTGGTGGCCGATGAATATCTACGTTTCTGGCTTAAGTGCCAAATGACTTGTTTTATTTGCCAAGACGCGTTGTAACAACTTGCAAATTGTATGCTTATTTTATATCTAACGTTATTAGTATGTTGGAATATATAGAGTTAGTTTTAGTTATAAATTGATCTAGACCTATATTTATAGATTTTTTTGCAGATTTATATCTTTTAGCGCATAGTAGTTAGAGAAAGCCTAGTGTCAAGATACTCCGCTCTCCACTTTTCGCTTGAGTTCGAGATTTGTGATGAGAGTAACGCTTTATTGTATTAGAGCGAGAAAATGAAAGTTATTTAAATATATTCGTTTGCCCGACTGGGAATTGAATCCACAACCACTGGCATTTACAGTGAGGCGTTCTACAGGCCTCCTAAAGGAAGATATTATATGAAAGAAAACAGTAAATGAAGGAAAAAACTATGTATGTATAACAATAGCCTATGAAACACGCACCCGATAATCATACATATTTTTTAAAATTAATTACATAATTTTTAAAATTTTTGAAGGAAAACGATTTCCGCGATTACTAAAAGGATATTGCAATAAAACACAATATGCTCGTAATGTAATGTGGAGTTTTATGATACTTTAAGCTCTACAAGTACATAAAAATAAAATGAAATTTATATATAAACATAAAATGTTTCAAGTAAAATGTTAACAGTTTTAAGAATTCGGTCAAGACTGTTCTTCCACTAAAGCTTAATGTCACCAATTTTCAAAAGTACTAGTATATTTAGCAGTTTCACGCATAGCAGGGTAGTGAAATCGAAAGTAGTGTTAAGACACTCCGTTTATGACCCAAATCACGCATTGTATCACGCAATGTCGAAACATTCAAACAAAAACAAACAAACAAATGGCGGAAGATTTTGTTTACCAAAGAAGTAAAATAAAAAAAAACAACCTAAATAATCATACCTTTGTCCGCTTTATCTTACTACAGCGAAGAAATGAAAATAATTTTAACATAATATTATCAATTCCCCGAGTTTTCCTACTGCCGCCTAAATGATTATTATGTTTCGGAGTAATAAAAATAATCTAAATAATTATTTCTTCTAAAGGAAATCGAACCTACGACCATTTGCCTTTACAGTCAAACACTGTTCCACTACGCCATGATAGCTTCAAAACGAGTAAAACTTTAATACTGCCATAATCGATATAAGACCTATACCAAAGCGGTCTATGGTACTCAATAAGCAAGGTACAATCTATTTTATGCTCACTGCTTGCATTTTATTTACGAACCTAGCGTATTATATTATTAAAGATAATTTATTTTAATAGGAATATTGATAAAAATACGAACATACATATACATAGCTTCACGCTATATCCCGCATATAGCAGGGTAGACATAGGGTACCTAGTCTTAAGACACTCCGTTCTCCACTTTCCGCCGAATTGAGGCATTGCGTGTTAAGTGGTGGAACTCAACGCGGCGCTTTGCTTTGTTACCAAACCCAGGAAATGAAAAGTTCCATTTCTTGGAGTGGGATTCGAACCCACAACCTCGCTTGTCGCGTTTACGAGTCAACCGCTTGTGCCTCTGCGCCACGACAGGTGTTAATTTTATGATTATGTGTTAAGTTTAGATCGGAAAGTAAAGAACTGAGTGACTTTACACTAAGCCTTCTCTGCCTGTCCTGGTATGCGGGATGCAAGTATGTTTTGTGTATTTAATATATATTTCAATGATTTCAATTTCAAAGGAAATGTTGTGGGAATGGAGTGTATTACCACTAGCTTCTCTGGTTCCTTCTGCCTACCCTGCTATATGCGGGATAGGTATAGCGTGGAGCTAAAAAAAAAAAATATTATTATTTTTATTTTCTTTAATAATTATATTTATTATTATTTATTTATATTCTCATATTTCCGCCCCTTATAGAATAAATGGAAGTAGAAGTATATGATAGTCGATATGTGATATAATATATATTTAAAATTAAAAGATACTTATCCCCTTTCCCACCCATCCTTTCCCCAAAATGTGGTGGTTCCGAGAGCGGACTACTACATTGTTCTCCCCTTCCATCTGTATTCTCTAGGATGACAACGCATCTACAACATATCTGTTGTTGTAGATGTTCATGGGCGAAGGTAACCACTTTCCATCAGGCGGTCTTTCTGCTCGCTTGCCATCCGTTATCCATAAAAAAAAAAAAAAAAAAAATGAAGGAGTCAATGTTGAAAATAGGAGCTTTTAAGAGAAATTAATCTAAACGTAAAGTTTTACTTGAAAAAAAAAACACTCAATATCAGTCTAACACGAATAACTTTTTTTTAGCTAGCTTCACGCTGTATCCCGCACATAGCAGGAACCCGAGAACCTAGTATTAAGACACTCCGTTCTCTTATAACATATCCGTTGCCCACTTTCCGCCGAATTAAGGCATTACGTACTGAGTGGCGGAACTCAACGCCGCGCTTTGCCTTGTTACCAACTTATTGCCAATAAACTTTTTTAATACTTTTGACTATCGACAATTTTATTTTAAGATAAAAATAAAAAAGCGTACGTTACTTACTCCAAATAGATTTACCATTAAATAAGCCTTTACAGTATATTTTATGCTTAAGGCTAAATCTGCTTTTGCAATTTATAAACAAATCAAATTTTATTACCTCTGAGGCTTCGGAACGACGCCTATCTACTCTATATTCAAAGATGCACTACGGCTTATATTTTACTGAGCTTAAGAGGAATCTATATTAATAAAAGTATATTAGCTTCACGCCTTATCCCGTATAAAAAGAGAGAAATTAGTGTTTAGACACTCCGTTTACAGCTTTCTGACTGAATTTGGAACATTGCGTTTTTAGTGACGGAGCTCGTCTTGTAAAATGAAAAGGATTTATGTATTTAAAATAAAATATTTATAATATATTAAATGAAACTATTTTAACGCCTGTCGTGGCGCAGAGGCACAAGCGTGCGACTGTAAACACGACAGGTTGTGGGTTCGATTCCCAGTCCAAGAAATGTAAAATTTAGTATTTTCATTTCTTGGTTTTGGTAACAAGGACAACAAGAACAAAGCGCGACGCCACTCAACACGCAATGCCTCAATTCGACGGAAAGTGGGGAACGGAGTTGTTGAAAGAGAATGGAGTTCTTAACACTAGGTTCTCTGGTTCCCTCTGCCTAACCTGCTATATGCAGGATACAGCGAAAAGTTAAAAAAAAAACTATTTTAACCGGATTAATCGCGTAAATATACGCGATATAGTATTCGAAAAAATATTTTTGGAAGCCCGACGTTTCGAACACTTTGCAGTAGTCCGTGGTCACAGGTAGACTGAGGTGGCATTCGTCTGTCATTTGATATAATTCTTATATCTAACTACCGCCAACGATTTCTTAGTTAGTAGTATAGTGTTCGAAACGTTGGGTTCCCAAAAATGTATTTCCGAATACCAAAATAAACGCGATTAATCCGGTTCAAATAGTTTCATTTAATATGTGTAATAATCGCGAAAATCAAAGAGATCTATAATAGTTCATATTTTTAATTTTAAAAGATAAGAATTTTGTAACTAATTAAATTACATTTTGATTTTTAAAGAAATATTGTAAAAAATGTATTTATGGTAATTTTCATTGGTGAGACCAAATAAAGAAAATCGAGCACAGAATTTTCTTTGCTCACTAAGAAATATTACGTACTAGAAGTCTATAATCTGCGAAAACATATCAGCTAGTCTAGAACTATCATCAGTTCATTTCTAGGATTTATTTTGAAGACAGCATAGTAGAATGTTTTCGACTTTGGTTAGGTACAGCAGGGCAAGCACGCAAACTTGCGACAAAGTATTCGTATCGTCATCGAAAGAATTTGTATGGAACTTGAAAAACGCCCCTACTATGCGTAAGAGGACCTAAAGTTTACCCATATTCCTTCTCATACAAAATGCTTTTGATAACGATACCTATAAGATCTGAGAAGTTTTTGAGTTATTCGTAATATTTTTTTGTTTTTTTAACTTCACGCTGTATCCCGCATATAGCGGGGTAGGCAGAGGGAACTTGAGAATCTAGTGTTAAGACACTCCGTTCTCTTACAACAATTCCGTTCGCCACTTTCCGCCAAATTGAGGCATTGCGTGTTGAGTGGCGGAACTCAACGCCGCGCTTTGCCTTGTTACCAAACCCAGGAAATGAAAATACTAACATTTCCTGGAGTGGGAATCGAACCCACAACCTGTCGCGTTTTCAGTCGCACGCTTGTGCCTCTGCGCGACAGGCGTTAATAATTTTACTTTTTAGGTCACTTTATCTGGAGCCGGTTTTAATTTTTTTGTTAAAATATTAATTGTTGAATGAAACATATACTTGGCCTTAGAATTCAAGTAGTCATATAAATATATAGTAAAGTAAATGAATGACTCAATAGCTACCGTATAATGTAAATAGTAATCCGAGTATAGGCTTTAATACCCGTTTGTCTAGTTACGTTCTTCAAAGACCTTACATTAATATACTGAATGTTTTCTTAGATAAGAGACGTGAAAGTTCGTGAAATTTGATATGTGGCTTAGTGACTAATATTTAATGGCGTGATAGTTATTCTTTATGTTGGTATTTAGTAATATGCACTTCATATTCCAGGAAATATATCATTTTCATTTCGTGGGTTTGGTAACAAGGCAAAGCGCGGCGTTGAGTTCCGCCACTCTATTCGGCGGAAAATGGGAAACGGAGTGTCTTAACACTAGGTTTACAAATTCCCTCTGCCTACCCTGCTATATGCGGGATACAGATAATATACGGGATGCGGTTAAAAAAAATAATTTATATTATGAAATTAAAGTCCCGTTAATTAAAACCTTAAGAGAACGGAGTGTCTTAATACTAGGTTCTTAGGTTTCCTCTGCCTGCTATTTGCGGGATAAAACGTGAAGCTATAAAAAGACCCGTTTTGTATCATTTTTGTAGGATTTTTGATAAACACCTTCAAAAGCTAAAAATTCAGCTTTCTATGGCCCGTAGTTTCGCCTGTACGTTGTTTGTCAATCGCTCGGTGACATAAACGTTTTTATATATAGATAAATATACAATAGAATAGAATGGAATACAATTCAATGAAATGATATAGCGAATAATCAACTGTGTATTCCATTCTAATACTAGCTTTAAGGAGAAAAATTGAATGCCGGGTTGTCACTAAAACATTTTTTTTAATAATTATACTAAAAACAAGCTTGAACTAACGCTAGCATCGCTCAAATTAACCACTAAGCCTATGTATACAATTTATATTCGGTTCATGTCATTTTTTCACCAATCTTTCTTGAGCCTATTGTCATTTAGCAAATAAGATCTTTGAATCGAGATCATCTAAATGTGATCACTAAAGATTTTCTTACAAGTTAAATCACCTTGTCTTACACAATTTGCATACAAGCAATTATAAATCTTATTTTTTGGGAATAAAAGACTAAATTTGTATGAAAGTACAATATTTTGCATAGAGCCTATCTCGTTATGTGCGATTAATTCGCTCAAAATCGATTTGCCATTGCGAGTAATACGCCTATCGAATATTATAATAAGATTTCGGGTAGTGGCTTTTTGCTTTATGGTAAAGTTTTGAATTAATCTTCTGTACACGATGTGTATTTACTTGAAAAATTTATAAAAGTACTGTTTTTCTGAACATATATGCTCAATGTTGAATGGAATTGGAACTCTTTCATAATAGGAGAATAGAATAAATATCTATACAAAGAGAAATACTCAAAATGTTAAAAGAATATTTATTGAGCCAAAGA
Organism: Philaethria dido; assembly: GCA_033558755.1. NCBI lineage: Eukaryota > Metazoa > Arthropoda > Insecta > Lepidoptera > Nymphalidae > Philaethria > Philaethria dido. Next base: position 236,247 of record JAKGSA010000362.1, on the reverse strand, counting down.
GTCAAGAGTGGAGTATGAGTGAGCTAAAAGCCTTCCTGTTCTTTACACAAAAACAAGAGATGCTATGCAATGAAAGAAAATTTATAAGAAAACTAGATGTTTATCCGTTATATCATTTGCAAAAATTACACTACAATTTGGTGAGGTAGGAGGTTCGTCCTCAAATCTGGCTCACGACCACTATCATGTCAAAGACAGACCGCCAAATATCTTATGATGTTCCGGTTCGATGGCATGTAAGCCAGGTTTTTCCACCTTTCCCACCATCCTTTCCCCAAAATGTGGTGGTTCCGATAGCGGACTACTACATTGCCTCCTTTTCCATCTGTATCCTCTAGGTTGGCAACGCATCAGTACATCTCGCGTGTTGTAGATATTCATGGGCGAAGGCGCCACTTACCATCCAGGCGGTCCCTTCTGCTCGTTTGCCATCCATTTATCCATAAAAAAAAAAAAAAAAAAATTACACTAAATACTTTATATAGCCTATGATGTATAAGCGATATTTTCACTAGCAACATTTCATCTAGAATTGTTCCAATGGTTTTTGTGACGTTGAATAAAAAAGACACCCTAAATGTACATGTTACTGTATTTGGTGTTATAAGAAATGACTCTCCTTAGATGTAAGTTCATAATCTTCTATTATTATTTATCTCATTATAAATTCTCAGGTTCATAGGAACCCGGTCAGCTGGAAGGCTTGCGTGGGGACTGGGTCCAACACGTAGAGGCCCCCTTGAGACAACAATATTTTTTTAATCTGACGCATTGACAGGGGATCCATCTCTGAGTAACCATAGGTAATTGCTCACAGATGGTCACCGGTCAATGCGGCCAAAAACTGGAACATATGAAAAACTAAAATAGGGCTATGGAATGAAGTTTGGATGGACTAAGTACTGGGCTATTGATTGCCCAGGACTATCGGACGTCCGCCTTCAACAGTCTCAAATTGAAGGTTAGCGGACGGTGACTCGCCTCCCACTCCCTTTTAATGGTATTTAATATTATAAATTATAATATATATATACATACAATATTTCCAAAGCCGTCATGTTATAGTGGAATAGCGTTTGACTGTAAACGCGATTGTATGTGGAGTTCGATTCCCCCAATTGAGGGAAATGATTTTATTTAAATTATTTTTATTTCTTCGGTAAGGCAGAGCGTGGCGTTGAGTTCCGCTATCTTAATAGACAATGTCTCAAATTCAGACAGAAAGTAGCGGACGGAGTGTTTTGGCATTGGGTTCTCTCTTACTACCCTATTATGCGGGATAAAGCGTGAAGACGCTTATATAAGTTTTTTAATAGATAACTGTAGAGAAAGTGTGAACTTTATTTCAGTATACAAGTGTAACCGAAAGCGACAACTATCCAGATATGATGTTAAATATATATAGAAGTGAAAGTAACTTATTAAAGGCTATATGATTTATAGATTTAAGTAAGCTAGTGTCCCCGATGACGCGTTAACAACGCGTTGTCTATAGCTATGTGGATGTCGTATTTATATATAGATAATAAGATATTCGTTATATCTATATATGAATAAATGACCGTTCCATGTGCATACATTATTACGAAAATTATGCGAACGGAGGAGCATGAAACTTGGCACACCTACAGTTTATATAGCGAAGGAGGGCAAAATTATAATATATTTTTTAAATAATGCTTAATAAATATATTAAATTAATAAAATTAATTTTAAACACACTACCATGGCTTGACATCCATGTTTTATAAAGTAACATATGTTGCTAGGCAACGCGTTGTTAACGCGTCAACGAAGACACTAGCTTAAATAATATTGTCAAGCTGTTGTCAAAAACATGAACTAAAGTTTTTATTAGTTCATTATACAACACTTACACAATTGATATTCTATAATAAAAGTCTAAACTATTTTTTAACTGACTTCAAAAAAAGGAGGTTCGTAATTCGACTACATTTTTTATATATATGTTACCACATAACTTTGTACTAGGTAAACCAATATTGATGATGCTTTTTTATATAATAGGTAGAGCTTCTGATGTCCCATTTACATTTAATTAAGATCTGGCGAGTAGTTTTTGAGCTATTCGTAATAACGTTACTGTTTAGCGTATTTTCCTCTTTAATTAAAATTCTAATTATATTTCTTTATAATATTATTCACTACTGAATAAAACTCGTCCACGCAAAGTATTATATATATACCACACCGATCATAACTTCAAAATGAATAAAGTAACGAAATATGATAGAATTAAACTCAAGCATAAAATAGTTTATTAAAATTATGATTAATCAAGTTGCAAGTGAAATTTAGAAATTTTGCTACAATGAATATTGCCGCAGTTAAACCGATAGCTGCTTGGAGATACGGATTTACGACAGAAAGTTGCTAGTGTCTTCACGTGTTACAAAGGAAACCTAGGCTGGTGGCAAATCACTACGTCTTTGTGAAATTGTTTAGTGATTAAAGTCTATCTAGAACTTATATTCATACATACAAACACGTAGCTTCACGCTGTATCGCGCATTTAGCAGGGTAGGCAGAGGGAACCTAGTGTTGAGACACTGATAGACTGACTGACAGAAAAATTCCATTTCCTGTAGTGGGAATCGAACTTACAACCTGTCGCATTTACAGTTGCACGTTTGTGCCTCTGCGCCACACCAGGCGTTAAACCCGTAAAAGAAGTGTACCTGAAAAAAACAAGAGCTCTTTCAAGAATATGTTACATTATATTAAATAGATAGATATATTTCTACTAGCCCACTAAAACAGAAGGCTGTGGCCAAAATTGCGAAAACATCATAAAATCGCTTTGGAAATGCTGACGGTCCATAAAAATACGATCCCAACCGTTTTCGAATCAGGGACGCTATAAATTTGAACGCATCTTCTATATTCATATATATGGCTCTTAAATTTCATTCAACGAATGGATTAGACGTGACAGCTAGGTTTTATTTGAGTTACAATATTTAAACAATCAATAGTGTACGAATATTTTAAATATTGCGATTTATAAAAAAAAAAAATTATAGCTTCACGCTGTATCCACATATAACAGGTAAAGCAGAGGGAACCACGAAAATCTATTGTTAAGGGTATTTCATTCACCACTTTCCATAAATTGAAATTTCGTGGTGGTGGTTTTAGTAACAAGACAAAGCGCGGCGTTGAGTGGTGGAACTCAACGCGCTTTGACCCCTAAACCCAGAGAAATGAAAAGACTAACATTTCCTGGAGTGGGAATCGAACCCACAACCTGTTTTTATCATATAAGAATCATAAAAAATGATTCGTCCAGTAAAAAGTTAGGCAAATGCTGATTTGATTTGATAAACCAATAAACTTGGAATCCTTGTTAAAATTAATATATACACTGGGATCGGAAATTGAAATGCATCGTCAATAGAGATATAATTGGAGACTAGAACTTGGTTTCCATTCACAAAAGCTTTGAAGATTGAAACCCATCTTATTTTACCTTTAACTACAAGAATTATTATACAGAATACAGCTTTTTAAGTATTTTTCTTAGAATCGTTGTGATGGTCGTTAAAATAGTTTAATTTAATTTGTGTAGTGTTTCCTCCGAAAGTAAGAAACGGAAATCTTATGAGAACGGAGTGTATTAACACTAGGTTCTCTGGTTCCCACTGCCTACCCTGCTATGTGCGGGATACAGCGTGAAATTTGTGAAAAAAAAAGTGTTTCCTGTTACTCGTAACAGAAATAAATAAATAGAATAAAGTATAAAATAAACATAATATGAAATCAAAAGTCATATATAACGCCTGTCATGCCACAGAGGCGCAAGAGTGCGACTGTAAACGCAACAGGTTGTGGGTTCGATTCCCACTCCAAGAAATGTTAGTATTTTCATATCTTGGGCTTGGTAACAAGGCAAAGCGCGGCGTTGAGTTTCGCCTCTCAGCACGCAATGCCTCAATTCAGCGGAAAGTGGGGAACATATAGTTTTCACTTAGGAAACGAAAAACATTTTTAGAAAACGTGTAAAATTAAACACATGGCTTAGCGGTCACAGCCCTTGGAAAAAACCCTTTCATTAAGCACGGTTTCGAGCCCTGCTGGCTTCAAATTTTTACACGTTTTCTAAATATCTTTATATTTAGTCAATTTAAAAAAGCATGACTAATTTATTATCTGTCACAGTGTAAAGTGAAAATAATAACTGTCAACAAATAAATATTAGTTTTTGTAAAAAAAACAAATTACGAAAAAGAATATTTAAATATACTTGATGACAGACATTTTCGACAATTTCTACTAAAAGTTATTTCAAATAAAACGTCGAATAAAGCGAGCTAAGTAAATGAGATTCTTTTGAGAGCTCGATTTAAACTTGGTCTGAATATCCGGTGGAAAACTTTAGTTAAATCAAACGATATCGCTCCGAGTTTTGAAATGTTCTACCATAAAATAATAGATTGCTATTTGCAGTTTTAATAATATGAGAATTTTTCTAAAAGCTGCTTCGCGCTTTATCTCCTATACGAGTATGCTATAGAATTATTACATACATACATATGTACATAGCTTTACGCTGTATCCCGCATATAGCAGGGTAGGCAGAGGGAACTTGAGAATCGCATATAGCAGGGTAGGCAGAGGGAACCAGAGTCGTCAACTACCAGACCAACGGTTAGAAAATGAATAAATAACGAACAAATAACTTGCTAGTTTGTTTAGTTAAAATAATTTCCTAATATTTTATTCTTTTTTCTAAAATAATTTTACTATGTATGTATATATATACAATATATTAGAACGATTATTTCACCTTCACGCTTTTATTCATATAGCAGGGGAAAGAAACTAGTGTTTAGTGTCTTATTTCGAGACATTGCGTGTTAAATGGCGGAACTCAACGCCGCGTTTTGTCTTAGCAAATGTAAATATTAAATATACTGAGAGGAAATCGAATCCACAACCAATTGCCTTACAGTCATACTATCCGATGGCCTCCACCCCGGATGATTTTAATATAATATGAAACCATTCAAATCAGTACAGGTTTTTATCTGATGGCACAATAAACTAGCCGAGTTGAAGTTTTCAATGCACCATTTATAACTGGATACTACTTGACTTCAAAGGATATTTGAAGTGTTAGATCAATATCTATACTTTCCCTCTTTGTTAGTCGTTTATATATTTTAGCTTGTAAATTTTAGAGAAATATATAACAGGAAATAGGCTTTTGAAATTATTTTTTTTTAATTAATTTTCGACCAATTTAGAGACGGAACACAACGCCGTGAACTGTATTAATCTTATCTTCATGCTTTATCCCTAGCGAGTTAGTCAGAGAGAACGGAGCGTCAAAAGCTACGGTCCCTACATACTTCTTTCGCTTCTTTCGTATCATATTGAGTATAATCGCTGTCCCACCGCGCTATAATCGCGTCGTAATTGAAAGTTATAATTTGAATAATATACAATTAACGAAAACAGGCCCACGCTTTGTCCTGTATAGCAGGGTCGTCGGAGAGAATCTAGTGTCAAGACACTCCGCTCTGTTATGTTAACGGGGTATGACGAAATATTTCGTCATAAACAAAAGCTTGCAAACTGCAATGGGTATGACGACATTTTTCGTCATAGACATTAATCGTAATATATTGAACGTTCTACGTTATTCTTATCTAATAAATTTTAAAATGTTAATATATATCACATCATATTGACGATCCGTTCATAACGTAGCTGCAGTAACAAAAGCTTATTCCCCGGTTTTAGCGTCGCATTTTCTCTTCAATAATTCGAAAGATATTAAAATTTACTTACGTTTCTTAGTTATTGTCTTAGATCATTTTGAAATTATATTTCGTAACACTAACCGAGGCGATACAATGAAAGCTTGGTTTTCTAATGAAAGGAATCAGAGCGTAATACTGCGTCGACGATACAATCACTAGTGTATAGGTACATGTGTCATTCACGTAATTTATAGCCCTCCCATATTTTAACGTGTATTTTCAAATATAGAGACCATCGTGGTGCAGTGGAACAGTCTTTCCGTTAACGTAATTGGTTGTGGGTTCGAATCCTACTCAGAGATGAATAATTTTTAATTGTTTTCACGACATTGTGTTCCAACACACAATACGCAATACCTCGAATCCGGGCGGAAAGCGACGAACGGGGTACCTTGGTTCTTGGTAGGTCTGACTATTTTGCGAGAGATATGAAGGAGAAGTTTTGGGAGAGCGTGAAGCTGCGTATAATTAATAATAAAACTTATAATATGATATTATAATTTTATAATTAATGTCATATTTTTTTACGGTCTCTATTTTTTTTTCTCGTATTCAAGTGAAAAGTGAGAGCTCAGACACTAGATTATCACGGATTGTCCTACACTCTCATAAGTGATCGCAAAATAAAAAAGTATATTAATAAAAGATCTTAATTATTTAAATTTAGTATTTTCATTTCTTGGGCTTGGTAACAAGGCAAAGCGCGGCGTTGAGTTCCGCCACTCAACACGCAATACCTCAATTCGGCAGAAAGTGGGGAACGGAATTGTTGAAAGAGAATGGAGTGTCTTAACACTAGGTTCTCTGGTTCCCTCTGCCTACCCTGCTATTTGCGGGTTACAGCGTAAAGTTAAAAAAAGAATCTTAAATATTTAGATCCTCTGATAATTTAAATGAAAATCAGCGAAAGCTCTCTATACAAAACAATTAAACGGAAGTAATTTATCAAAACAGCGGTAGAAAGATAAAGTATGAATGAACCGGTATTTAAAACACGCTAGTACTTGAATACGGGTGGAAACACACAAAAATTTGCTATGAAAATCCAGTATAAAAAATTCTTTTTGGTTAGTTTAAGAGTTCTATTTTGAAAAGCTCTTTGACGTTAGAAACATTTTGAATGCTGTTATAATTATGTGCTTTATGAAGTACATTTTTATCGATTTTTTAAAAAAGGAGGTCGACTGAATTTTTTTATGTACCTCATTACTGTTTTTTATGGTAGCTAGTGCTTCTAACGTGATCCTATTTAAATTGTCGAGTAGTTTTGGAGCTATTCGTAATAATGTTACTTTTTAGTTTACATTTGAAGTCGGTTTTGTTTTTTTTTTGTTAAAATTTCAATTAATTAAATCTTTAAAAAAAAACTATATTTACGTATAAAATTATGAAATATTTTTGGAAATGCAATATTCTGTGACATACAACTCTGGACTTCACGTGGAATGAAGCTTGGAACTGCGAAATAATATAAAATCATATTTCTAACTAAAATTTTTCCTACACCTGTGTGTGTGACGCCTGTCTTGGCACAGAGGCACATGCGTGCGACTGTAAACGCAACAGGTTGTGGGTTCGATTCCCGCTCCAGGAAATGAAAAATTTTTAGTATTTTCATTTACTGGGTTTGGTAACAAGGCAAGCACGGCGTTGAGTTCCGTAGCAATGCCTCAATACAATGGAAAATGGGGAACGGAGTGTCTTAACACTAGGTTCTCAGGTTCCCTCTGCCTAGCGTGCTATATGCGAGATACAGCTTAAAACTAAAAAAGAATTTCTCCTCTATATTCGAACTCCAACTTAATCAACATCAGTGTAACAAAACATCTGTACCTCTGTACCATCTAGCAATACAAGAACAACAGTATAAATTATCAAATCGTAAACTTGTTATCCTCCGTTCGTACATCATAAATCCGCTTTATAGCTTTCTGATGGACTCTTAATAAATTTACCGCGACAACTTTCTACGGTACGTAATTGGTACCTTGTTAGTTGTTTTAACCATATTTTAGTTTTAATTGAGTATATTTTTTTACTTTCTCATGTGCATATGATTTAGGAGATATATGTAATAGTAGAAAAGTAGTAATATATTTTAACGCTTGTCGTAGCGCAGAGGCACAAGCGCCTGTAAACGCGAAAGGTTGTGGGTTCGATTTCCACTCCAGCAAATGATTTTTTTCATTTCCTGGGTTTAGTAACAAGACAAAGCGTGGCGTTGAGCTCCGCCACTCAACACGCAATTCCTCGATTCGGCGAAAAGCCGGAAAAGGAGTGTCTTAACACTAGGTTCCCTGCTATACGCTGTATTCCGCATATAGCAGGGTAGGAGAGGCTATGTATGTATGTAATAATATATGTTTCATTTTTAAAGCTTCATGCTTTATCCTGCATAATTGGGTAGTTAGTGAGAACATAGTGCTAAAACACTCCGTTCTCTTTCCGTCAGAATTTGAGACATGTTAATTATTTTTTTGAGTCATTTGTTGTGGAATCTAACGCGGCGCCTTGTCTTACTAGAGCGGAGAAATAAAAATAATTTAAATATTTTCATTCCCTAAGTGGAAGTTGAATGCACAACCAATCGCGTTTGTTAGACGCTACGCCACGAGTGCCTCGAATACTATATGTAGGTTTAATAAGAAATGTTTGATTCTTTTTTATTCTTATAACTATTTTAGATGAACCATTTTGGCTGAAAATGTTCACTCTTATTAATTTAGTGTTAACACTCCATTCCGCTTTTGATTCAAATTCACTCCTTGTGATATTGGGTGTTTGAGAGTGCAACTCAACTTTTGCTAAAATTAAATATAATTTATTCGCCGAATTAGAATTGAACTTATGACCATCATTAAGAAAAAATAAGTACTTTGGGGGAATATATATAAAAAAGGCGCTAGTATATAAAATTCATATAATCATAAATAACAGAAAACATCTAACAACGGGTGGTCAGATTAATTCGCCAAGTTATTGTAGAAAAATATATACCATGATATGTACAGCATTTACTGCAAACGCTGATATGCGTGAAAATCCGGATACCTTAGCTTGAATTAGCTTATTTCGCTTTCTAGAAGATAAAAATCATATACGGCTCTTGGTTTACAGAGTTTTTTAAAGTTATGACCATATGAAAATCGTTTTAGCTGAGTATTGCTAAGAATATTATAAGTGATAGGTGTGAATTCAAATCCTGAGTTGATTTTATCATAAAAAATTGTCTTTGCCCAGAACCATTGTTTGTTCATATTTCCAGCTTGCATTTCTAAGGGGGTATTGGTAGGATCTTTTAAATTTGCGGTTAAGTAGAGAGAGGAGTTTAAACAGTGGGAGTCGCGCTTTTATACATATTAGTGTCCCCGTTGACGCGTTAACAACGTAAGTTGCCTAGCAACATGTATGTCACTTTATATAAACATTAATGTCACAAAATGGTAGTGTGTGTAATAAATTAAATTAATAAAATAAATGTTTTATTTAATAAATTTAATATGTTTGTTATATATTATTTTAAAAATATATTACCATTCTGCACTCCTTCGCTATAAATAAGTGTGCCAAAATATATACTTCTCCGTCCGCGTAATTTTCGTAAAAAGAGGTACAAAATTTTTGCTTAGCGCAATAATATATAGATTATTATCTAATAACGAGTTAATGAATACATGAATTTGAATCTGACAAGTTGTGGTGGCTTATTGGTAAATCAATCTCATTACATACTCAGTGTCTAAAATTCCACGCCACGAGAGAGAAAAAGTTCCTTATTATTCCATGTAGATGCTAGGCACATTGAGTTGCCTGGCGCCTACGAAGCAGTGCCTCAGAACGACGAACCAACTAGTCTTAAAAGAAGCCCCTTTAATATACTTATTCCAAGATCAACACTGACTTCCACTATAGCTCCTCTCTCTACTTAACCAAATTTGAAAACATACTAATGCCTTTTTCGAAATACCTTCCAGAAATGAACTGATGATTATTCTAGACAGGTTGAATACCAAAAGTGACGATCCGCGTAAATTTCATCAATGAGCAAAATCCTTTAACCATTAAATTAAAATCTATTTTGGGAATTGTACATAAATATTTACAATTTATCTGCTTGCTTGGTTTAATTAGTGGTCTACGAATTGTGGCTTTCCGTTTTACCAGTTTTCGGTTATGTTTTCATCACCTATGCCTCAATGTTAAAAAGAGAAATAATTAATGGAGTGACATATCACTATATCTCGGGGCTTACTGAATATAACATAATATAAGTGTTGCAGTGTGACAACAAATATTTATTAAGATGCCATCGTGTTTGGACACCGTACAACTGCAATAACAAGAGTGTCTGGTCATATTTAAATTATTTTTATTTTTCTATAAAACAAAGTACGGCGTTGAGTTCCGCTTTTCAATACGTAATATCTTGCAATATCGCAATGTTCGTAACAAGTAATTTGATACTATCTTTACTCTGACCACGTTGCTATCCGGGAAAGCAAGAAAATTGCAAAAAAAACATCTTACTCTTTAAGATTGGCAAAGTTTTTTATTATAATCAATATATATTTTTTATTATAATTATAAAAAACGAAAACCAAGTTCAAATAAAATGCACTTAAAAGTAATAATACAATAAAAAGTAATATAATATACAACAATATTACGAAAAACTCAAAAACATCTGATCAGATCTTAACTAAATTTAAATGGGACCATATCAGAAGCACTACCCACCCATAAAAAAACATATAGCTTCACGCTGTATCCCGCATAAGCAAAGTAGGCAGAGGGAACCTAGTGCTAAGACACTCCGTTCCCCACTTTCCGCCGAATTGAGGCATTGCGTGCTGAGTGGAGGAACTCAACGCCGAGCTTTGCCTTGTTACCAAGCCCAGGGAATCAAAATTCCATGTCCTGGAGAAGGAATCGAACCTACAACCTGTCGCGTCGCGTAAAAAAAAATAATAAACATACAGTCGAAATGATAACTTCCTCCTTTATTAAAATCGGTTAAAATACACAGATTGGGCGTACCCGATACTAACCGAGGCTTGCAGTTAATTTATATTTAAATATCTAAAGAACACTATCTCACATCGCTTATGTAGTTTTTAAACCATGGTTTTATCGATAATTCGATCGCTACTGCTCTTGCGTTTGATAACCGGCTTTTTATTAGTCATTTATTTATGAAGTTTATATAAATATCATTTTATGAGTACTAGTGTCCCCGTTGACGCGTTAACAACGCGTTGTCTTTAGCAACGTATATGTCACTTTATATAAACATGTATGTCAAACCATGGTAGTGTGTGTAACATTTATTTTATTAATTTATTATACTTTCTATGCATTATTTTAAAAAAAATATTGTCATTCTGCACTCCTTCTCTATATAAACTATAAGTGTGCCAAGTTTCATGCTCCTCCGTCCACGTAGTTTTCGTAAAAAGGGGTACAAAGTTTTTGCTTCACGTATTTATATATAGATAGTTAATAGTAAGCGGTAGGTATGAGTTTGAATCCTTGTTAAGGACATTTTAGGCGATTTAAAAAAAATAGGAGGGGGTTATTAATTTTTTTTTTTAGCTTCACGCTATATCCCGCATATAGCAGGGTAGGCAGAGGGAACCTGAGAACCTAGTGTTAAGAGACTCCATTCTCTTTCAACAATTCCGTTCCCCACTTTCCGCCGAATTGAGGCATTGCGTGTTGAGTAGCGGAACTCAACGCCGCGTCTTGCCTCGTTACCAAGCCCAGGAAATGAAAATAGTAAGCTTTAAATTTCCTGGAGTGGGAATCGAACCCACAACCTATCGCGTTGTAAAAGTGAAATTATAACTCAAAAACTACTCATCAGATCTTAACTAAATTTATATGGCGCCACATCAAAAGTATTAGCTATCATATGAAAAAAGAATCATCAAAATCGATTCACCCAGTAAAAAGCTATGAGGTAACACATAAAAAATACAGCCAAATTGACAACCACCATTTTTGATAAAAAGTAATAAGCAAAAGCTGTTTATCATTACCATATATGGATAACGGATCTAGTGAGATTTTCACACACGCAGTACTTATAAGATATTAAATCATTAGAAACTGAGTCTAGATTTCGTTACCATATTCGTTATACTTGTATTTCCACTTCATTATGTCGGTTTTCGGAAATCGTAAAATAACCTTTTATGACGGAAATTGGTTACTTGATTGATAGATGTCTTTGATTGGGACTGCATTTTTGTCACTTTTTAATGATTAGAATTTCTGCTTTCTAGATAATTTGATATCATTAAGTATAATAATGACGTCTGCGTAAACGCGACAGGTAGGTTGTTGTAGGTTCGATTCCCACTCCAGGAAATAAAATAATATTTAGTTATTTAATTTCCTGGGTCTGGTAACATGGCAAAGCGCGGCGTTGAGTTCCACCACTCAGCACACAATGCTTCAATCCGACGGAATGTGAGGAACAGAACGGAGTGTCTTAACACTAGATTCTCAGATTCTCTCTACCTACCTAACCTTAATCAGAGATATACTCGTACTTGAGCTTAACTTGCATTACACGTTCAAATGCTTCCTAACAAATGCGTATTCGTACATTAAAGGTAGAATGTGAGTGTGCTAATTGGTAACAACAAACAGGTAACAAGGCAAACACAGGCAAAACAACGCGGCGTTGAGTTCCGCCACTCAGCACGCAATGCCTCAATCCAGCGGAAAGTGGGGAACGGAAATGTTGAAAGAGAACGGAGTTTCTTAACACTAGGTTCTCGAGTTCCCTCTGCCTACCCTGCTATATGCGGGATACAGCGTGAAGTTAAAAAAAAACGAATATTATTTGAACCAGCAACTAAACTACCAATGACGATCTCTAATTCTACCAAAATATAGCCTACTTAAGGTTTTGTCTAATGTACTCGTATATGACACATATACGTTGACTTTCTTTCAATTCGTCACAATGTTTTGACAAGAAAATTTGTGGTCTCGCTTTCACGTGTGATTGACGGATCGGCACTTTCATATGGACTGTGGACACAAGTGCTTGGTAACTTGCCCTACAAGTACTCATTTGTAGGTTTTATACAGGTCATGTCTAAGAACGATCGAGAGATCAAAAATTGTTTACTTTAGACTTTTTAGACTTTTTTTTTATTTTTTTTTTCTTGCAGCTCAGCTGAGAGAATGGAGTGTAAAGACACTTCGTTTTCTTTGTTCTGCCCAAATTCGAGACAGCGTATTGAGTGGCGGATCTCAACACCGCCCTTTGCCTTACAAGAGTCACTTGAAAGTAATTTAAATATAATCATTCTATATTTTTGATTATAAAGTATTAATCACACGCTTAGGAAACGAAAATAATTTTTATTATCATTTTCTCAAAAGGCATCATATGTCTGCCTTCTCTAAACATAAAAAGCTTGCATTATTGACTCACAAACAATGTACTGACGAAGCTATTGGCCATAGCAAGGTGAAATTTCGCATCCAAGCTCCTTCGGGAGTATTGAGCGAAGATGTGAAATCTTCGCTCGAAATTACTATGAAAAAGGGAAAGAAGATTTTAAAATTTATAGTCCACACAAACGGAATTACAACTAATTAACTATAGTGAAGTCCCCGTTGTCGGGCTAACAACGCGTTGTGTTTAGCAATGTATATGTCACTTTATATAAACATGGATGTCAAACCATAGTAGTGAGTGTAACATTTATTTTGTTAATTATATATACTTTTTTATGTATTATTTAAAAAATATTGGCACATTCTACACTCTCCCTATATAAACTATAAGTGGTCCAAGAGTTTCATGCTCCTCCGTCCACGTAATTTTCGTAAAACGGGATACAAAGTTTTTGCTTCATGTATATATATATATATATATATATATATATATATATAACTCATATATATATATATATATATATATAACTGCTACTATATATATGCTGCTCTGCTATATATATACTATATATCTCCTCTTATATATAGAAGTAGGATTAAGTATGTTCCAATATAAGATCTCCTTACAATCTTGTTTTATCAGAATTATAACATACACAACAACGCATTGCGTATGTCACCTGTCATCATGAAGCTATCTACTTTATATCGTATCTCCATAATTAATTTTACGCTTCATACTCTTGCATTTAAAAAATTGTATTTCAAGAATTTGAATATACATACGTAAATATAAGTACATGTAACGGTAGCATAATGATAGTAGGTTCGATTCTCAGCTGGGGTAATAATTATATTTAAGATGTTTTTCATAGACGTCTTTCCTATCATAAGCTTACAACGAAAGATATCCTCGAGGAGTGTACGCTTTTTCACGTATGACAGTGTAGTTAGAGAGATCCTAGTGTCAAGACACTCCATTCTCTTTATTTTCGCCTGAATTCGCTCTGAAGACATTGCGTGTTGAGTGGTGGAACTCAACGCCACGATAACAATTTCGTCCATAAGAAATACAGTTAATTTCATTGAAAAAAAAAAAAATTGTCTTAACACTAGGTTCTCAGGTTCTCTCTGCCTACCCTGCTATATGCGGGATGCAGCGTGAAGCTAAAACAAAAAGAAAAAAGTACTTCATCATAAATTGGCTACATCAATCAGTTCCGTTACTTCTTTCCCAATACAAAAATATATATAATTATTAAATAACTCAATTGAGTCAAATTGTAAAAATAATGTCAGATTCATGTGTACTACAATTTACTTTCGACTTATCGTTTAGATAATTGTTTCCGCACACAAACTAAAATAGGCTTACTTTCGCTTAACTGTTTGTTCTTTTGGGCCCTAAAATGACTATACGTTTTTTGGTTTTATATTTTTTATGTGATTATTCTCTCTTTTAACGAGTCCTAACTATAAATGAGTAGAGGAGAGTCAAGTGATACATTACTTTTGCACTCCGTAATAATTTATACATAGTTAGTACCACTTTTTTTAATTGAAATTGATTGCCTGTCGTGGCGCAGAGGCATAAGCGTGCAACTGTAAACGCGACAGGTTGTGGGTTTGATTTCCACGCCAGGAAATTTAAAAGTTTAGTATTTTCATTTCCTGGGCTTGGTAACACGGTAAAGCGTGGCGTTGAGTTCCGCCACTCAACACGCAATGCTTCAATTCAGTGAAAAGTGGGGAACGGAGCGTCTTAAGTGTATATGCGGGACACAGCGTGAAGCCAAAAAAAATCATTTTGCAAATTGGTATTTTAAGATATCAGAATCACAAACCTGTTTAGTTTTTAATACAGACGTTAAAACTTTTGCATGTATGTATTCCTTTCTAAGGAATACATAATACATGTAATATACATTTTTTAAGCATTACGCATCTTACGATATTATGAAAAGAACCTGGTGTTATGACACTCCGTTCTTCACTTTCGCCGGGTCACTCTATCACCGCATCCACTTTTGCTAATAATAGACATGATTGAAAGCATATTTGAAACAAATACAATGACATATATGTTCATATAATTTCAAATTTTATCAAGAAATGAAAATTATAGCCGCAAATAAAGAAATAAACGCCTTTAACGCAAATTTAACGCCTGACGTGGCGCAGAGGCACAAGCGTGCGACTGTAAAGGCGACAGAGTGTGGGTTCGATTTCCACTCCAGGAAATGTAAGTTTAGTGTTTTTATATCCTGGGTTTGGTAACAAGGCAAAGCGCGGCGTTGAGTTCCGCCACTCAACACGCAATGCCTCAATTCGACGGAAATTCGACGGAGTGTCTTAACACTAGGTTCCCTCTGCCTACCATGCTATATGCGGAATTCAGCGTGAAATAACCACATTTCCAAAAACGTAATAAACTAAATATTGATAAAAAGGAAGTGTACTTACAAATGTACCGCTTGTATTTGGTTAAACCGACATCTACGAGTATGAAATAAGCGGAACAAATAACACTGCAGGCCAATGAGTAATGACTGGTGTATTAAGCACACGCTATATTTTTTTTTTTTTTTTTTTTTTTTTTTTTTTATTGATAACGGACGGCAAACGAGCAGAAGGACCACCTGATGGTAAGTGGTTACCTTTGCCCATGAACATCTACAACACCAGAGATGTTGTAGATGCGTTGCCCTTGCCGACAGAGGACACAGATGAGAAGGGGGAGGGACAAATGTAGTAGTCCGCTATCGGAACCACCACATTTTTTGGGGAAAGGATGGGTGGGAAAGGGAAAGAAACCTGGCTTACATGACAGCATCAAACCGGAACACATCATTAGAATATTTGGCGGTTCGTCTTTGACATGATAGTGGTCATGAGCCAGACGGAGGACGAACCTCCTACCACCAAGCAACACACGCTATATATGTGTGTGTAAGTTTGCAAAGTTTACCATTAATGTATACAAGCTATGAGATATTAGTACTATTAACATGTACGTACATACATCACCTTCACGCTGTATCCTGCATATAGCAGGGTAGGCCCAGAGGAACATAGTGTCAAGACACTCCGTTCCTACACTTTCCGCCGAATGAGGCATTGCGGTGTTTGAGTGTGGCGAACGCCGCTAGTATTACTATTAACATTGGCTTGTGTATGTTTTATGTGTTAGAGAGGAAATAAGTTTACTAATAATAATTTAGATATTTCAAAAAATACTGATTTCAAATAAACTACATTCAAAAAGTAACATTTTTTTTTTTAATTTCACGCTTTGTATCCACCGCTATAGCCCAGGGTAGGCAGAGGAACCACCAAGGCTGATGTTAAGACAATCCATTCTCTTTCAACATTTCCGTTCTCCACTTACCTTAAATTGAGGCATTGCCGGTGTTGAGTGGCGGAACTCAACGCCGCGCTTGCCTTGTTACCAGAAACCCAAGAAATGAAAATACTAAATTTTTATATTTCCTGGGTGGGAATCGAACCCACAACTGTCGCGTTTACAGTCGCACGACAGGCGTTTTAAAAGTAGCGTTACGAATAACTCAAAAACTACTCGTTTCACCACGAGAATTTAAATGTGATTACACAAACAATTGTTATCATTATAAAAAATCATAACTTATTGGTTCATCCAATAAAAAAGAAACTATATGGTAACACACTTAAAAAATACAGTTAAATTGATAATCTTTTTCTTTTTGAAGTCGGTTAAAAAGAAGTAGTGACTTTTGTTATTACTTATAGTTTTTGTTAGGTGGTAGGAGAGGTTCGTCCTCCGACGGCTTACGACCACTATCATGTCAAAGACGAACCGCCAAATACCTAATGATGTGTTCCGGTTCGATGGCATGTAAGCCAGATTTTCCCCTTTACCACCCATCCCCTTTCCCCAAAATAGGTGGTTCTGATGATGGACTACTACGGTGTCCCCCCTTCCATCAGTATCCTCTAGGTTGGCAACGCATCTACAACACATCTCTGGTGTTGTAGATGTCTATGAAACGAAAGGTAACCACTTACCATCAGGTGGTCCTTCTGCTCGTTGCTCAATCCGTTATCAATAAAAAATAAAAAAATATATATATATATTTTCTGCTATTTATTTTTATATGAATATGTATGTATGGTTGTATATTTAGATATATTTACTTATGAAAGCTTATATGTAATATTTAGCATGTACATCTTTAAGTAAGTTTAGTATAGTAATATAACATTTAAGACATTTGTACACCAACCTATATTCTTGAGAACTCTGATCTTTTTAGTAAGGGTTGCCTGGAAGAGATCGCCTGTGGTGATAAGGCCGCCTTTACGCCAATATTGTAAACTAATTATTATGTATTTATATCAAATAATGTTGGTGTAATAAAGTACTAAATAAATAAATAAATTACTTGTTACAGTTCCCTAATTATTATGAACAAATGTTCTTATTTCCGATCACTGATTGACCGGAAATAGGTTACGTTGCTTGCAAGAGATAAAGTAGAGTATATCTTCAATATATTTAAATATGATATCAATTAGAAATATTTTTTATACACCGTTTAAAATTTGACTCTGACTACTCCGCTTGGTCAAAGCGTGAAGCTAAGTAAAGTTTAAAGTTCGAATATTATAATGCGATTGTAACACAGTTGTCAAGTTAAATATTATTTTAGTACCGTTAAACAAAACACGGCGTTGAGTTCCGTCATCTTACAACTATTAATACCGGAAATTTAAATGTTTAGTATTTTCATTTCCTGGGCTTGGTAACAAGGCAAAGCGCGGCATTGAGTTCCGCCACTAAGCACGCAATGCCTCAATTCGGCGGAAAGTTAGGAACGGAGTGTCTTAACTAGGTTCTCAGGTATCCCTCTACTTCCTGCTATGTGTGGAATACAACGTGGAGCTAAAAAAAAGACAAAAAATGCAGTAAGCCAATATTTTTTATAAAAATACATTATAAATCCATTAATAAAAAAAAATAATATATATATATATATATATATATATATATATATATATATCTATATATATTACACTCATTGCAATGTGTTATCATTTTTACACATAACCTCGAGGACATACAGTAAACAAAATGAACAACTACTAAATAGAATCATTCATATACGATATCTATTCATCCTTCCTATATACATACAATATAATAAGCTCTTTGAATTTATATATCATAGATAACTCGAATGCGGTTCACATTACCCGGATATACCCGGGGGAGACTGCCTTACGAATAGTAAAGTGGCGTTTGAAGCCCTTTGATATTTGAGACGCAGTAAATACGTTTCTTGTGATTTCTTTATTATATTTCCTTTTATCGAATTTCTAATAAAAGCTTGATTTTTTTATGTTAGTATAAATGCATGGATGCTCTTTTTGAACTGATTTCAAAAGGAGGTTGTCAATACGAGAGATTTTTTTATATGTGTTATCAAATATTCTTTAAATAAATTGTCCCCCTGTGAGGGGACGGGGTTAGAATACAATTCCTCTCTGCCGTCTCGTAAGAGGCGGGTATGGTGATAGGAGGATCGTCTTCCGTCTGGCTCGCGACCAGTGTCATGTCAAAGACGAACCGCCAAATATCTAATGATGTGTTCCAGTTCGATGGCGTGTAAGCCAGGTGTTTCCCCATTCTTTTCCCAGAATGTCGTGGTGTCGATGTCGGACTGCCACGGCCACATTAACGCCTGCCCCCCCCCAATTTGTACACTCTATGTTGGCAACGCATTTATAACTCTTGGTGTTGTAGATGTCTATGGGCGAAGGTAACTACTTACCATCAGGTGGTCCTTCTGCTCGTTGTCGTCTGCCGTCTATGATTAATAAAAAAGTAGATCTTTTTACGATTGTGATGATTCTTTTCTTTTGATAACTCTTATATGGTCTCATATAAATTTATTAAGATCTGACAATTAGTTTCTGAATTATTCATAATAATGTTAATATTTGGACTTATGCTTCCTAAATAAATGAAAAACGAATTAAAAACGCCTCTACAATATTGTTCAATCATTAACTCAAAATACAAAGATTGAATAAAATAATTTTATTAACAAAGGAAACTCTACACTTATCGGATGATATGAAGAACAAAGGGTCTGTTGAATTTAATAATATTTTGAACTCTTATTTAGTACCTATTGATTTTATGAATTTCATTGAATATTGGTTTTCGCTTTGAAATGGATAAAACGTGGTATTTACATAAAATTATTTATTATTTTTGTAAATAATACTAATAGCTGTCTATTAGCAGCTAAGGTCAATATGGTAGCAGTTCAAATCCTATTCGGGTGAAAATCGACATATAAAAATTGTCCTTATAGTATGAAAAATAGCGATGATATTTGCACACAGCACGATATATCTCAAATGGTCACCTTATTTGACATTTTTCTTGTCTCCATATATCCGTACCAGCTGTGAATAGCTTGACAAATTAAAAATGCATAATTTTCGAGACAAGCTTTTTTAATTAAAATTTTGTAATAAACTGTTATCATTATATAAAGATTTGATTTTTTTAGCTGAGTCATTTATCAATACTATAAATAATCATCTCCTATCAATATTTAAAATATTGTATATGCAACTCGACTTATCAACTTAAACACGCCTAAAGAAAATGTATTTTCAAGTTAGCTAGCTTGGCTAGAAAAACATTTATAGGCTTTTACTTAACATAGCCATTTCCTTTCCCCTTATAATCATATAAGGCGGTTATTTAATATTTATTAGAATAAGATCAAACCTAATCTGACCTTTGAATAAAAATAATACCAAATTTTTCGTCAATCTTTACAAAAAAGGTTATATTGTTTTGTCCTAATTAGATATTGGAAGCAGGAATTATAATATTTGAGATTTATTAAATAGATTTATTTATACTAGTGTCCGCGTAGACGCGTTAACAACGCGTTGTTTTTAGCAATGTATCTACATGTCACTTTATAAACATGGATGTCAAACCATAGTAGTGTGTGTAATATTTATTTTATTAAGTTTTTATGCATTATTTTAAAAAGATATTATCATTCTGCTTTCCTTCTCTATATAAACTATAAGTGTGCCAAGTTTCATGCTCCTTTGTTCGCGTATTTTTCGTAAAAATAGATTCAAAGTTTTTCTTTACATATTTATGTATAGATATCATACAATCATATTTTTATTATAAATGCGAAAGTTTGTAGTCAAAGTGAACCTAGTGTCTAGACTCTCCATTCGCGACTTTTCCTTAAATTAAATCCAAATTAAATCATTATTATTATAACTTCCCCGGTGTGGAAATCGAACCCACTAACACTAGCTTTTATAGTTATACGCTGTCCCACTGCGCCACGATGGCTAAATTTACAGTGATTATTATGAATATATAAGAAGTAATAAATTTATGTTGAGAAAAGTCCAAATACATAAGATTATTTTGTTTACTCAATAGGGTTTCACACTTTGGTATATTTTCCTTATCTAGTTAAAGATATAGCGCGGCGTTAAGTACCGACACCATACAATGCCTCCAAATTATAAAGAGAACGCTAACATACAATAATAAATAATATAGAATTTCAAACTAAAATAACTAATTCCGAGCGGAGGCTTATAAAACTTTTGCAAGTAAAAGCATGAAAATTCTGAAGTGTAGAAGTTGGTGGAACTGAAATAAACTAAAATTGGCGACTATTGTACGTAGAAGTTCCAAGCAGTAAACTTTGGCTCGTTTCGTTCGTACCTACCTGCGGATAATAAGAACGTGTTGGCCTTTCGTGATTTGATATATATGACAATTTTCAATTATAAATAAGAAACTTAGCGGTCTGAGAAAACCATGGTTTATCCTGTCATAAGCGACTCTCCGAGTAAAAATTATACTCACAAAGAGACAAATGAATACTAGTAATAAAATTATGGGTAAAGAATCATATTGTTTTCATGGTTTTTAGAGAGAGCCAAATGACGCTCTCCGTTCCTCTAGATTCATGTATTGAGTGTATACGTTGAGGACACCCAACAACGTACAATCTAAGAAAACCCATTGACGCTGTAAAAGCCACTAGGGAAAACAGCATAAACAGTTGAAAAAAAAAGCACTCGCAATGCTATGACTATCCCAAATAGGTTTTGATTCCACTACCATCATGACTAATTATTTTCACTATGCCGGGACAACGTCAGAAGTATTCATAGACTAAAAAATATATTATAATTTATATTAAGGCGACCACGACAGTGTGGCGAAGTAAAACAATGTCTAATTGTAATCGTCATTGGTTGTGAGTTTGATTCCCACTCAGGGTAATTATTTATTATATTTAAATTATTTTCATTTCCCCGCTCTGATAAGATGTCTCAAATTCAGGCGGACACCAGAGAACGGAGTGTCTTGATATCACATTTTTTGATTACCCTGCTACACTATACGCAATAAAAGCGTGAAGCTAAAAAAAAAAATTTAGACATAACGTCAAAATCTTCTGTCACGAAACGAATTTTTTTAGAAACAAAACAATTTCCCAACATTTTGCAGAAATGTCATTTCCAATCATGGCGGCAAGAAAATAGAGTTTGAAAGCTCTTATACAAAGAAAAATGCGGTCTTATTTTTGCTTCAATTGAAAATTTTTCACCGCGGATATTTCGTGGATATTCTTTTCATACTTTCCTACGTATACTTTTAGAGCTGTCAGAGTGGAGCTTAACTAACTTTTATAGAACAATGTAAGGCGTGCTCTAAGCTTTCAACAAGTTTTGTAGGAAATGTTATATTCTTGTACATATCGCGCGATTTCAAATGTTTTATCGAGGTTTTCCTTGTAAAAGATAAAAAGGTTTATGGACTTGCTTTTTATGGTGATTTTTAACCATTATCTTTATAAATTTAGCCTTGATGTATAAGCAATATAGCTGTGTAATTTCATTAGTTCAGTAGCTTTTGCATGACAAGCATCCATTAATCATCATAAACTTCCGCATTTTAGTAGGAGTTAGACAAAATTCTGTCAAAAAATGTTTTTCTTTAATTAATAAACAAAAATAATGAAATCTACAAAAATAAATAATTACAACAATACTACTCTATCTACTTTTCTGTTATTTTAATATTTTTTTTATCAATACGCTTTATCGGGGTAGTTAGCGAGAACAGATCGCCTAATGATACCTTCCCTCCTTACTTCTTTCTCGTCATTCACATTCATCTCCATAACATCTCTAGAGAGTCCTCGTATTCTTAAATGACCTTTCTCCAGTATCATAGACACTATGCACAAAGGTCAACTTTTTAGTCAACAATAATAGAAACATTTAATAAGTAACATTAAAACATTCTTAAACGGGAAACGGAATTGTTGAAAGAGAACGGAGTGTCTTAACACTAGGTTCTCTGGTTCTCTCTGTTTACCCCGCTATATGCAGCGTGAAGTTAAGAAAAATAAGAAGAAAATTCTTAAATGACCTTCCACCAGTATCATAGACACTGTGCCAAAAGGTCAACTTTTTGGAGTACATTGCTAAAAACAACCAACAAATATCATAAAAATAATTCATAAATATTATAATCAGCAGACTTTTCACCCAGTTTTCGCGGCCCAGTTGTGTATAATAAATCCCTTATCACCAACGCGAGTACGACGTAAACAAGTGCTTTCTAGTCGGTCTTATCGAACTAATAGCGTTGGAAGTAGGACAACAAATCTTAACACTGGAATAACGAATAAATCTTGGATTCGATTGCTTTTGAAAATAAATTTTGAATAAGACAACTGTTCTGATGCTAGATATTATAATCGTGATTTATAAATGACAATGATTTTATGATTCATTGATTAATTTAATTTTTGGAAAGCTTAGGGGGAGCCTGTCGTGGCGCAGAGGCACAAGCGTGCGACTGTAAACGCGACAGGTTGTGGGTTCGATTCCCACTCTAGGAAATGGAATTTTTCATTTCCTGGCTTTGGTAACAAGGCAAAGCGAGGCGTTGAGTTCCGCCACTCAGCACGCAATGCCTCGATTCGGCGGAAAGTGGGGAGCGGAGTGTCTTAACACTAGGTTCCCTCTGCCTACCCTGTCGTATGCGAGATAATGCGTGAAGCTATCATATATCCAATCTATTTCAAAGGTATCATTGTCACTAATAAATAATTGTGAGGTATTGACTAAAAAAAAATCCCGCTGAGTTTCATCCCGGTTCTTCTCAGGTCTGCGGCATTAAATTTAGTGAACCGGTGGTAAATTATTAGACCTTCAAAAATGAAGCATGTAATTTCTTACTTTGAATAAAATTATTTTGACTTTGATTTCGTTCTCAAGTTTCCGCCTAATATGTAGACATTAAGAGTTGAGTGACGGAACTCAACGCCGAAATTATATGGGATATTTCCATAGAATTAACAGATTTCTTGAGTATTTAAGCTTTAAGCTGTTTTAGTTGTTGAATACGATACCTTACTAAACAAGTTACGCGGTAGTCGATGCAAATTACTTACATGATAACTTATCTGAGCTATTACAAAATGTTACAAATCACTTGTAATTTATTTAGATGCAGATAAAACTTCATGTTAAAAGGTATATTTAAGACCGTATATTCAAGATCTATCGGCATAAAGTTATTGAAATATATAAGATTTAAATTTACTGAAATATTTAGTTATTTTTAAACAACTTAAAAAAAAGAGATATATTAAGGCAACGTATAAGTTTTTTTTTGGAAACGTATAAAAATTTCAACGCAGAGGGACTCGAACCCGCGCCTCTTGGAAACTGTCGAAGCGCTCTGATCACTAAACCATGCGTTCTATATCCAGCTAAATATGTTTTTCGTTTCCTAAGTATGTGTTTAACACTTTAAAATTTCAAAAAAAGGGGAGGTCCTCAATTCGATTGTACTTTTTTGTGTGTTATTTCATAACTTTTTACTGAGTGAATCAGTTTTGATGATTCTTTTTTTATATGATAGCTAGTGCTTATGATAGCGTCCCATTCAAATATTTATAGTTAGAACCTGACAAGTAGTTATTGAGTTATTCGTAACAATTTTTCAGTTTCAGCATTTGAAGTCAGTTTTTTAGTGGAAATCTTAATTATATGATCAAAATTTTTGTAAGTGTATTAATGAAACATATTTTTTTTTTATTGATAACGGACGGCAAACGAGCAGAATGACCACCTGATGGTAAGTGGTTACCTTCGCCCATAGACATCTACAACACCAGAGATGTTGTAGATGCGTTGCCAACCTAGAGGATACTGATGGAAGGGGGGACAATGTAGTAGTCCACTATCAGAACCACCACATTTTGGGGAAAGGATGGCTTACATGCCATCGAACCGGAACACATCATTAGATATTTGGCGGTTCGTCTTTGACATGATAGTGGTCGCGAGCCACTCGGAGGACGAACCTCCTACCATATATGTTTCTTTTCCCTATAACTTGATCTTTCGTCGCAATAGAATATTATTTACTATTGATTTGCTAAATACTTAACGTGTTTAGGCTTACATTGAATGCTAAAATAGTTATTTTCCCACGAGAACTATATGTTTGATCTGAATATCAAGTGGCTTTCTTTAGGTCACTAAGTAAACGTGGGCCAAACATTATTAAACAAATATAATGCAGTGACTAGACTCTGTGGTCTATATTTTATTTTTTTTTTCTATTCTCAAATAGAAGAAAAAAAAGATATAAAGAGATCCTTTCTAAGTTTAAGAGTTTTTTTTTTAACTTCACGCTGTATCCCGCACATAGCAGGATACGCAGAGAGAACCTGAGAGCCTAGTGTTCAAACACTCCGTTTTCTTGAGACGGCTTCCCACTTTCCGCCGAATTAAGGCATTGCGAGCTAAAGGCGGAACTCAACGCCGCGCCTAACTATATTCTTCAAATTTATGATATTCTTTATTCCCAGCCTTTTCACCCTTAAGCTTATTATATTTTTTATTCCCAGGTGTGGTTGTGATGTCATGGTGGTGGGCAGTGGCGCTGCTAGCGCTGCAGGCGCCCGCTCGCGCCTCGCCGAGAGCCGGTCCCGGTGAGCTATTTTACAGTAAGCATTACTGCACTTTTCATTTCATTTCATTTTCGTGCACGATGCACTTGATAATCTTCATGTTCTCGGTTTGGGATCTATGAAGGTAACTGTTGGTATATTTTGAAGTTGAACTTCTTTAGAATTTATGATTTGAATGTTGATGTAACAAAAAAGCGACGCTAAAAAGAGACAAATACATATATCGGTAGAAGGAGTGAGATATAACATTTATATATTATTTGCTATTATTTGTAACAATAATAGTATAAATTTATTAGAATAGTGCAGAATAGTACTTATAATACAATATTTAATAGAACGTAATGTTTTAATTTCTATAGTTTTGCTTTTATCACGTGTGAGCCCATTTTTAATTATGGGAACGAAATCTATACGTATGTCTATTAGTATATTTCTCCTCATACTTTAATAATATTCTTACAATCTAGATATCTAGAAACGGAAATGATATCATTTCCGTCTAGTTAGACAAATTACTGGTATAAAATAATAACATGAAATTGAGTTCCAAAAACCACATACCAAAATTTAAGGAAAATCAAGAACAAAATAACTTAACACTTCCTCTCCTAACATAATTTAGACATCAAATTATTAAAATAAAAAAACGACAGTATCTATTATGAAAAAAAATTGAATTTGCATTTTATGACACGCTCACTTCAAATATAATGAGACGTCCCGATACGAGATGCCAGCGAAAGTGTAATCATGACAACCTATGGTTGGTTGAGCAAAGATCGACGAAATTATTCAAAACGAAAGTAAGATTTGTATGACGTGCATGTTCGATACATAACAAGTAGTTATGTTCGTTTTACCCGATTTCAAAAAAGAGGGTCTCAGTGAGACTATATTTTTTAAGTGAACCAATTTTTATGATTTTATTATGATAGCTAGTGCTAATTCTAGTGCTTGGTGGTTATTTAGAGGTTTAGATTTAGTTATAATCTGACGAGACGAGTTTTTGAGCTATTCGTAATAATTTCACTTTATATTAAAATGTTGTCTAACTTCTTACTGAAATTTAGTTAAAATATAAAAATCTTTTCATTTTAGTTACTCTGACTCCCATTTCATTAGGAAAATAGACTGTAAACATGGCTATATTCTTTTTTAAACGTCTGGAAACCCCTTTACGGATATCTGCCCGATTAGAACTCGAAGGGGCTATGTGGGGCTCTTAATTCGACCACCTACTCCTCACTAAAACCTCACAGTGCTCTTCCTTAACAGCCTCTAGCCAAGGCCAAGGTAACTGACAAATGGCTATCTGTCATAACAAGACCCTACAATGTCCAACTCTATCCGCTTGCGTGGTCCCAGTAACTCATCGCTTATTGCCGATTTGTAATATTTATCGCCTCAGATTTATTGTCACATATTTTTTTTATCATTGATTTCTTATCACGTATCGATCTTGTTCAACAGCTTTGTGCAGTAAGTAATTCCGATCTCGCGTTACAACGATGTAAGGATGCACTTTCTTTTATTTTATATCCGATCTGCATTCCAGTTTGCTGTAATGACGTTTTTATGTACATCTTCGGTCTTAAGTATTTGACGGTCAAGATATAAATTTTAAAGTTTATTACTGATAGTGGAAAGGAGACAACTATTTTTTTTATTGTATTATTATTTCTTTTCCTTATTTTAGGTAGATTAAGCTTAGTAATGATTTACACATTATGTTATGGCCAAATTACTCATAATCTTTATGAAATGTAAAAACTATATTGCTGTAAACTTTCATCTATATCAATAGTTTTAAAGTGTAATATAGACAACATTTACAATATTAGTAAGCTTATTTTATTTTATTATATATTCTATATTTAAGTTATGAAAGACATTATTACAGCCTAAATGTACTCTGTTCTTAATAAAACCTTTGTTACCTATTTAAGAGTATTGCATACTGGGTGGGACTCAATGTCATAGTTTGTCTCACTCAACATACATATCAGAGACTGACATGTATTATGAAAAGAAATATTCCTCACCAAAAGATTTGAATTTTTGAATTAATCACACCACAATTTCTATGACGACTTTGTTTTATTCGCCTATTCAAACTGCCAATAGGCAAAGCATATAATACACAGAAGAAAAAAGTATGAACAAAAACTCAAAACTCAAAAAAATGAAAACTGCCCCCTTGTCACTTCTTAGATGCATGTCTTCGGCAATTTTAACCAGCAAAATGTCACAACTACTTTATATACACTTTTTTATAGCTTCAAGCTGTATCCTACATATTACAGGGTAGGCAAAGGGAACCTGAGAATCCAGTGTTAAGACACTCCGTTCTCTTTCAACAAATCCGTTCCCCACTTTCCGCTGGATTGAGACATTGCGTGCTGAGTGGCGGACCTCGACGCCGCGCTTTGCCTTGTTACCAAACCCAAGAAATGAAAATATTAAATATTATTTCGCATTTTCATTTCCTGGAGTGGGAACCGAACCCACAAATTTTGCCTCTGTGCCACGACAGGCGACGGCATTTACATACAAAATATATATATATATATATATATATATATATATATATATATATATATATATACATGTCAAATTTAATCTTATTATAGTCGCTCGTAAACCTAAATCCTCTTTTGTTTACGACTGGCGGTGTTTTAGAAAGCATTAAAGAACTTTACAACATATTAACAATTTAGCGCTAAGTTATTTACGCAGCTCTACGGTTATAAATATTTAATGTAGGCTTTGTTTGGTATTTCTGCCAGAATCTTGTTTAATTTATAATTATGCTGAACAATTTTAGGTCGAATACGAGTGACGTCAAATTTTCAAAATGTATCATTTATTTAGTAAAAAAACTATTTGGAAAGTGTAAGTCCTATATATATACATAGATAGCTTCACGCTGTATCCCGCATATAGCAGGGTAGGCAAAGGGAACCTAGCGGTAAGACACTCCGTTCCCCATTTTCCGCCGAATCGAGGCATTGCGGGCTGAGTCGCGGAACTCAACGCCGCGCTTTGCCTTATTACCTAAACCAGGAAATGAAAATTTCCATTTCCTGGAGTGAGATTCGAACCCACCTAACCATTCTATATTTTGTGTGTAAAAACAATGCTAAGTTAGTTAATATAAAAATAAGAGACTTTCCTCTTCATACCACTCCTCCTTTTATCAGTTAATCTTCAAAAAAGGTCACATACAAAGTACGAGGACTCTAGTTTTCTTTCCTTAGCAAATCTTGGATATGTCTATTTCACTGGACAGATGATCTAACACCTTGATCAGATAGCATTTGACTGTAAACACGAGTGGTTGAGGGTTTGATTCCTAATTGAGTATGATTATATTCTCATTATTTTCCTTTTTTATCTGGTAAGAAAAAATGCAGCGTTGAGTTCCATCATTCTACAGACAATGTCTCTATTTCAAACGGAATATGGAAAACAAAGTGTCTTAACACTAAGTTCTCTCTATCAAATGCGAAATAGTCGTTAAACTGTTTTTTTAATATTATAATAATATTTAACTTTATGACTAAATATGAGCTTGTTCCTCCAAGGATTATTAATTAAGGGAAATTTATCGTCCTGTCCGAATTTGCCCGTTCATCCATCCAATATTCGCTCGTGACGTGAGCCATCCCCGGAATTAGCATTATTTATATGGACCTATAATAACTTGATCGTTATTTATGAGATAACAGCTGGTCTTGTTAAGTGGTTAGTATATTAGATTGATAAGCCGGATGATGTAGGTTCGATTTACACCTAGGGCATATTTGTGTGATGATTATAAAATCTTGCCATAAATGGTTATTTTTTAATTTTTTTTTCTATTCAACTACATGTTTCTTCTAAGACAGCAAGGTTTTTAAAGAGAACCTAGTGTCAAGATATTTTGTTCTTCACTTGTTCGATTATAATAGAGACTACTGTCCCCGTTGACGCGTTAACAACGCGTTGCCTAGCAACGTATGTCACTTTATATAAACGTGGATGTTGAACAATAGTGTGTGTTACATTTATTTTGTTAATTTAATATTTTTTTATGCATTATTTTAAAAACATATAATATTATTATTGTGCACTTCTTTGCTATATAAACTATAAGTGTGCCAAGTTTCCGCGTAATTTCTGTAAAAAGGGCTACAAAGTTTTTGCTTTACATACAATATTAATATATAGATATAATCATTGTTCCGAGTAGGAATCGAACCAATAACCAATCCTATTTACGGTCAAACGCTGTTCCACTGAACCACAATAGATTTTTAAATTAATTTTAAATACCAACTAAAGAAATATACATACATACAAAGTTTTAATTACAAGTGCATCGTATTTGCTCATTGTGAAAATTAAAATTTCTTGTGTTTTTTACACGCTCGAACACTTTCTCTTAACTACTATAATTATGTAGCCTTTAGTCTGCCCTATAAAAGGGCAGTTGAGCTTTTACTTTTTTATAATGTTCACGACCAAGGTCAAAAAATTTTTATTAGTGTTTTTAATTGGCTTCACTTTCGTTATAATTACTGATTTGAAATGTTTATAGCTAAATAGGGTTTTCCCTCTACTTTGTCTATTTTGAAATTAATTTTAGTAATAATTGTACTTTCATTGGAAAGTTGTCATTAATATCTTATTGTTTTATTAGCTAACATAAGTTATATCGTTTGAGACTATTATGGCACAGAGAGCGACAGGTTGTGGGTTCGATTCCCACTCCAGGAAATGTTAATTCTAAATAATATTTTCATTTAGCTGGTTTGGTAACAAGGCAAAGCGCGGCGTTGACTTGCGCCACTCAGCATACAATGCTTCAATTCGGCGGAAAGTGGGGAACGGAATTGTTAAAATAGAACGGAATGTCGTAACACTAGGTTCACAGGTTCCCTCTACCTACCCTGCTATATGCGGGATACAGCTTAAAAAAAAATTAGATTCGATTACGACCCGATGGTATCTTGTTTAAATGATTTTCAGTGTATTGCAGAACTCAACGCCGCGCCCAACAATGTGTATGCTGGCCGATTGTGTTACATAGAAAAGTATAAAATTGAGGGATCCCTCTAAATTGCATTAATTTTCTATCAAACCAAATCCTACTAATGTCATGCCATGCCATTCAAAATAAGTGCTAGAAGCTAAGCGATGATAGTTAGATAAGCCGAGATCTTATATTATACATCTAGTTCCTAACTCTCCGCATACAAGCTAAGTTTAAAGTTATTCCTAGTTCTGGTATGATATAATGTATGGAAATTCGATATAGGCTATTATAGAGTTATGGAAACCTTTATGCCTAGATTAGTAGATTATATCGGTCCAGAGCCTACGTTGTAAAATGATCGTTTATTTAACACACGTTTGTGTATTTTAATTTGATATCCTCATATTTTTGTTTGGTGGTAGGAGGTTCGTCCTCCGTCTGGCTCGCGACCACTATCATGTCAAAGACGAACCGCCAAATATCTTATGATGTGTTCCGGTTCGATGGCATGTAAGCCAGGTTTTCCCCTATCCCAGCCATCCTTTCCCCAAAATGTAGTGGTTCCGATAGCGGACTACTACATTGTCCCCCCCTTCCATCAGTATCCTCTAGGTTGGCAACGCATCTACAACGCCTCTGGTGTTGTAGATGTTCATGGGCGAAGGTAACCACTTACCATCAGGTGGTCCTTCTGCTCGTTTGCCATCAGTTATCCATAAAAAAAAAAAAAAAATATTATTGGTCTCTGAAATTAAGGCTGTATGTATGAGTACATTTAAAATTGTATTGGCTGTCTGTTCTTCAAACATATTTTTATCTTTGTTTTTGAAATGAAAACGTCAGGACACGTGACGTGATCAAAAATTCGTAAGATTTTTCTGAGAGATAACTATATTAATGTAGTTTTGAAATGTTAAATTTTTAATAACTTGTATACAATGGCGTAATAAATGAATATTGTATTTGACTACATAAATAATAGTACTTTTATATTGATAATTAAAGCAATTCATGTAAAATTATTCCCTAACCATTCCAAAATATCAAAAAAAAAAACACAAGTTAATATTCAAGTTTTTGCTTTTGCCGGCACTTCTGGACTGCAATACGTTGATTTTTTTGCTTACTTGTTACTTTATGCTGTTTTCTTAATCATGTCAAAAATACATGCTTATAAAATACATTCAGGATATGTACGAATACCAACCAGAGTTTGAAGGTCCTTCAATGAATGCATAGAAAGCGATGTTATAATTCAGCCAATATGCCATATAAACCATAATATTTCTTAGTAAAAAAATCACGAAAATTTATGAGAATAGAGTATAGATAAAAAAAGACTGCTTACAAATAAAAAACCATGCAAATTTTGCAAACATTACTAGATTTTACATTTACGTTCCCATAAAAACAGTTAAAGCGTCGCAAATTTCAGCAATTTATGACTCTATTTTTTACATCCAATCCACGATCGTATAAAATCTAAACAAATATAAAAAAAAAATTAATGACAAAATAAAACAGGGTGGCGTTTGTTTTACGATGTGTTAAATTTTCCGCTTTAAGTGGATTGTTATTTTAGTGCTTATAAAAACGCATTCGGCATTTTAACACCTTATAACCCTTGGTTGTTTCTCCTTGCCATATAGCATTATATATAGAGAGAAACTAGTGTTGAAACACTTTGTTTTCCACTGCTCACCCGATGCTAGGCTTTTTGTCTGATGAGTGGCGGAACTCAACGCCGCGCTTTACACATTTAATAAAACTAAATATTTTAACCGTATTTATTATGGAAATCAGGTTTAGATTTAGAAAAATATTTTTATTTAGCAGTGATTATGATATAATGTTCTCAATATTTTTAAAGTGATATTCAAACATTTGCTATTCATACATTTTGACATAGTGGAACTTAAACCCGCGCCTTTCGAAAACCGTCCAAGCGTTCTGACCACTAAGAAATACATTCTATACTATGTCGAAATTCCTATACGCTTGTTACAAAAAAGCAGGGTAGGCAACGGGAAACCTAGTGTTAAGACACTCCGTTCTCTTAAGGTTACCGTTCCCCACTTTCGATCTGTTACAACTTCTTTTACTGTAATGTATTTGAAATGTCGAATTCAAGAAAGTATTTGCAAAAGCTAAAAATATAAGCGTTATTCCGGCTTAGATAGTTTCAATTAATATCAGCGTCAGAAATAAACCAACAGACTACACGATAAATTCAAAATTTCCTTCACAAATCAAATTACAATCGATAGTGTAAAAGTAACAAAGGTCAGACGATAACGTTTATAAAGATTGCTCTACATCGTGGGTGAAACTAGATACCTAAGGGCGAATAACATAGAAGTGGCATCTGTCTGTGGGAACTAGGTCGCGAACGTCAGTTTGACTGTCAAAAACGTGCACTACGAGACTGTTGGCTGTGTAAAAATAAATAAATTATTTTCATAAAATTATAGCTATATAGTAGCTATATATTAGCGTTAAGAACCTAGTGTTAAGACACTCCGTTCTCTTTCCTTTCCCCGCCGTGTTGAGGTATTGCGTGCTGAGTGGCGGAACTGAACGCCGCGCTTTGCCTTGTTACCTAGGAAATGAAAATACTTTTTCAGCGTAAAGCCTTTTTAAAGTGTAAAGCTGAAAAAAAATAAGCAATAACTTATGATATAATACTAAGTTATTCAATTTCAGGGCTTTATAAATAATATTTGATAGACAGTGTTGCTGCTCTACTTAGATGAGAAAAACAAAAAAGAAATGAAAATACTAAACTTTTACATTTCCTGGAGTGGGAAACGAACCCACTACCAATTTTATAATTAGAAATATTTAATTGAGTGGCACGTGAAGCCCAAATAATCCCGTTAAAGTCATATACTGTTTTAAAAACACCACGATGTTACAAATATATAAATATTTAAATATATTAATATTGAACTTGAAAAAAGTGATTCTAAATTCCACAAAAATTTTAACTGAATTTTGATGATTCTTTAGATGTTTTTTTATATGTTAGATTTTAATTACACAACAGATATGACTAAGCTTCGTACTTTATTTTTCACCAAATTTTTGTATAAATATTATCATTTTTT
>JAKGSA010000362.1:143751-167087 GCA_033558755.1 Philaethria dido | reverse complement strand
GACATGATAGTGGTCGCGAGCCAGTCGGAGGAGAACCTCCTACCACCTATTCACCGCCCTTTGCTTTAAGAAACGAGAACGCGAGACGTTGATTGACGTAACTCAACGCCGCGCGTTGTTTTATGAAACGGGAAAATAAAATATAATTTAAATCTAACATATCTTTCGAGCCCCACTCTGGGACTGGACTTTGAATCATTGATTCCATATCTATCGTATTCACAGTCAAACGCTGTCCTACTGCGCTATGATGACCTCATTATTTTTCTTTTTTATTAAATCTCTGAATCGCAATGCTTCAGTTATAAATAACTGAAAATATTTTTTGGCAAACAAAATAAAAGTTAGTGCCAAGTTGCAATTAAGATGGACGTTACTTATATTTCATAGTTTCTGTGAGCTTTTATTAAAACAAATTAAATTTTCAAGTTATATTTCATGTACATGGAAATAAATAGAAGATATATTCATTATATAGCTTTAGTGATATTTTTTTTATTTTAACTATAAATAGAACAAAGCACCTCATTCTTTATCCTCTTCCAGGGTAGTAATACTTAAGAGTTCCGTCCGAATTTGAGACATTATGTGTTAACTGGCGGAATTCAACACTGTCCTTTGTTTCTATAAATATAATTTAATTATATTTACTCACCTGTGTGGGTACCCAACCCATAACCAATAGCGTTTACCTTCCTACTGAGCAACAATGAGACCCTCCTCTCCTTCCATAGAGATTTCCTTCTATATATTTAAAAAAAAATTGCCTGACGTGATGCAGAGGCACAAGCATGCGACTGCAAACCCGACAGGTTGTGGGTTCGATTCCCACTCCAGGAAATGAAAATTTTAAATAATATTTAGTATTTTCATTTCCTGGATTTGGTAACAAGGCAAAGCAAGGCGTTGAGTTCCGCCACTCAGGACGCAATTCGCCTCGATTCGGCGAAAAGTGGGAAACGGAATTGTTGAAAGAGAACGGAGTGTCTTAACACTAGGTTCTCAGGTTCCCTCTGCCTACCCTGCTGTATGCGGGATACAGCGTGAAGCTAAAAAAAGAAAAAATATAGCAAATGTATTTGGCAATATATATTAAATTATCAATTTTAAACTTTCAAACTATGTATATGCTTCAATTCGAAACGAATTTATAACTCAAAGTTAAAGTTGTATTTCTTGTAATAGTTCCTTCAAATATACATACATATACATAAATATTTAACCTGCTTAGGGAATAAGATGGGTTCAAGGACTGGCGGTTAATTTAAATGAGAACTAAGCTCATTACGCTACTCTAATACGTACATGTGTATGTATATACTTAATCTTCTCTTAACGTAGAAATGTTTACTTTGCTGAATTTGTTCAAGAAAATGTTTTTAATGTTTAATTGTACTAATAAAAACTATTTAGTTATTAGTATTTTTGATTTAGGTGTAAATGTGTAGCTTTTCGCTTTTTTTGTTTATTGCTGGGTAGGCAGAGAGAATATAGAGTTAAGACACTCAGTTTTTCGTTCTCCTTCCAAGTTTGGGACATTGAGTTGCGGAATTCAACACTGTGCTTTGTTATGAAGATGTAACCGATAATCCACCATTATGGTTTTCGACATGTTTTAAATATATTTACTTTGAGGCTTTCAATGCAGCGGGACAGTATCTGATCATAAACACGAATGGCTGTGAAATCAATCCCTGTCCCGTTCATTTTTTTATTATTATTACTAGTGCCCCCGTTGACGCGTTAATAACGCGTCGCGTATTATTTTAAAAAGATACTGTCATTGTGCACTCCTACGCTATATAAACTATAAGTGTGCCAAGTTTTATGCTCCTCCGTCCGTATAATTGTCATAAAAAGGGGTCCATAGTTTTTGTTTCGCGTATTAATATATAGATATAAATTATTTTTATTTCTTTGCTCTAATAACACAAAGCGCAGCGTTGAGTTTCGCTACTCAGAATGCAATTTCTTCAATTCGGACCAAAAGTGAAAAACGGAATATCTTAACACTAGGTTCTTTCTATCTTTTTACTATGTGGAAGGAAGCATAGCAAGGTAAAATAATACTTTGTGGTACCCTTAGATAATTTAAAAAGTTTTACAATTTTTCCTTTTCCTGTCTTCAATGCAATATCCTGGAAGATCTAGTATGTTATTTCCTTTGAGCGTCCCGTTATAAGGAAGTTCATTTTGCGACGGTACTACTATCAAACGAGATTGTTTTTAGATTATCTATAGAAGACAGAGTGATTGTAAGAAACTATATATAATTTTTCTTGTACTGATATGTTATAGTGGTTTAAAAAGATTTGTTCTGAAATTAGCTGTACTAGTGTCCCCATTGACGCGTTAACAACGCGTTGTCTTTATCAGTGTATATGTCACTTTATATAAACATGCAAGTCAAATCAAAGTAGTGTGTATAATATTTATTTTATTAATTTAATATACTTTTTATGTATTATTTTAAAAAAATATGTTAACATTTTGCACTCCTTCTCTGTATAAACTATAAGTGTGCCAAATTTCATGCTCTTCCGTCCGAGTTATTTTCGTAAAAATAATAATTTGGACGACACAAAGTTTTAGCTTCACGTATTTATATATAGATAACAGAAATACGAACATAATCTGTAGAATATATTATTAGGACAGTTGATAATTGAAAACTAGTCATATAAGTTCAGTTAAATCTTTGACTGCTAGCGCGTTTGGATATAGATTCCCTACTCCCTTCGTTATCTGAACAGGAAACTATTGCCCTTTGATTATTTTTTCTACTGTTTTTTCTACAATGATATTTTTTTCGGTTTCTCGTAATAAAGTGTTCATTACGTGTTTTTTTTGTGCGTAGTTTCAATGGTTTAAGACTGAATGAGTAGCTAACTTTTTTTTCTAAATCTCTTTTAGGTAAATAGCTTTTTTTTTAAAAATTAAAAGCTACTATTATATTGTATAAATACAGAAGAGTATTATTAATTACAGTTATATTTCATGGGAACTAACAAGCAATGAAAGGATTTTAAAAACTCGATAGTCGCATAGAAAAGTAGGAGACATTTTCCTGTAGTTACGATAATTAAAAAAAATAACAATTGGTAATAATGTTCTGTTATACTTATTTCTTTTTTCATCCATTTCATATTTATTCTTTTACAATTTAACAAATAGCAAATGTATTGTAGTTTTTTCATATAATTATTTGTTTTAAAAAAAACGAAAGTAATATTATTTTTCAAATACGCCATCTGTCGAGAGCTTATGGAAATCAGTTACTACGGCAGTCATGAACTACTGAGTCGTACAAGGAAAGTTTAATACTTCTAATATAGGACACTAGCTGGCGAGTTACAATTATTTCTACTTTTCACCATCGCACCGCTCGCCATCGACAGGGAGTTCATGCTCACACTTTGGAGCCTAAATGGTCCCGAACAGTTCGATTTCAAAGGAACTTTCTTCCGCGGACTCTCCAATTGTGGAATGATCTCCCTGCCGAGGTTTTCCCAGAGGGCTACAATATGGGGTTCTTCAAAAGGGGAATAAATAGGTTTTTGAAGGGTCGGCAACGCGTAAGTGATGCCCCTGGTGTTGCAAGCGTCCATAGGCCACGGTAACCACTTACCATCAGGTGGGCCGTGTGCCTTGTTGCCACCGTCGTGGTATAAAAAAATAAAAAAAAAAAACATGATCTAGTTGCTGAAGGATTAAAACATATAGTTATTCTTACACTCTTTCCTCCTTTTATTTTCACAAATTTTCTCGTCAACAAAACTTTTTAAAAAGCTCTTAAGTACAAGATTGAAGTAAAATGGTTAAGATGTCGTTGTATATTTTTAAATTGACAAATATTTTGACACCATGAGGGGCAGTTGTTATTTGCATCACCGAAAGCAGTGGTTGCGGGTTCGTGTTTAACTCCACTCCTCTATAGCTAAATTTTCCTGTCTGGTACATAGTGTGGCATTAAAATTTGCTATTATATTATTATTTTTATATTACTACGTCAAATTATATCCAAATATCATGAAAATATTTTGAAAAATAATCCATATTAATACATGAAACAAAAACTTTGGATCCCTTTTTACGAAAATTACGCTGACGGAAGAGCATGAAGCTTAGCACACTTATAGTCTATATAGCAAAGGAGTGCAGAATGATAGTATCTTTTTAAAATGACAAATAAAAATTATATAAGATTAATAAAATAAATGTTACACACACTGCCATGGTTAGACATCCACGTTTAAAGTGACATATATATACGTTGTTAGGACGCGTTATTACGCGTCAACGGGGACACGTTTTTATTAATACCCATATATAAATTAATATTAATATTACACTCAAATATTTAAATTTATTTTTTACATATGAACAGTATCTAATTAATTTCGTTATTATAATATTATAACTATATCTTTTCAGGCTATCAAATGTCGCGCAAGTCGTGCACAGTAGGCGGGTCGAGGGGAGCGTGCATGTGGGTGCAGGAGTGCAACCGAGTGGGTGGTATACATGCGGGTGTATGTGTAGACGGGTTCATGTTCGGCTCATGCTGCAGGTTGCCAGACAAACCTGTTACAGGTGAGTTTATTAATTTAATAAGGTACTTTATTGTTGTTATTTAATGTAAAAAAATATCGCACTTTTAGAATTATAGGAACCTAATCAAAATAATCAATATCAATAATTATGATTTTGAATTTTTGCCACGAAACGATTTAAGACAACGACCTTTATCGACTTCGATTAAAACAAGAATATAAATTAAAATATAATTAAAAAAAAATCTTTCCTTTTCAAAAAACTTAAATGTACAAATCTATATTGACGTTTCCAAGAAAATGAGATTTTTTAAAATAGGTCACTATAATTCTAAAGGTGGGATTTATTATAAGAAAGAAGTAAAGAGATTATAATTTCGATAGTATTAAAATTATAGAAACGAAAAAAACAATTGCTTTGATTTGAATGTGGTTTTCGTATCTAATTTGTATTAGTTCTTAATCTCTCTAGTTATATCTTTAGCTCCTTCGTGCTAGTTTTTAGTTTCCTGGAGAATCTAATTAGAGATAAATTTGATTTATTTTTATGAAGCAATAATTTTTAACATTTACAAATGTTACTTATATTAGGGTTGGAAAAAATACTTAATTAAGACCTTATCTAACGAAAAATATTATTTATGATCTTATATTTCAATTTACAAATTCTTCTTGATTATAACAACTTCTTATTTATTATAATAATAACTCCTGCATGCAAAAAACTATACTTTTCAGAAGCATCCAGCCCAGTAACACTAACGGATCGTCCGTACACAGCGCCATCCAGTGCCACCCAGACTTCATCAACCACACAATCCACCACTCAAAATTCTATCCGGCCAAACACCCAAACTATACGGCCGTCTTTCATGACGAAGCCCATAGATGGCTCGCCTACACCATACAGCTACCGGCCGCCGGAAATAAATCTACCTTCAATGGATAACTTAGATAATAGTGATATAGTAAATAAAGTAACATATAACAGTGTAAATAAGTATCAAGATGTACATAGACCGGAAGCGGAAGCTAGTCCTCATAACAAAATTTCGTCTAGTCTTAGTATTATGTCCGGTGCTCGGCCGATGGCAGTATCGGAGCAACATGCTGAAAATAGTATTGCGCAAGGTATGTGGTCTGTGCTTTGTTGGGTAGATGGCGTTGTATTTTAGGTTAATTTTATTTGTTTCATAAAAAGTATTTTAGAATAACAATAAAAAATAGATTAATTGATTTTTTTTAAGTTATAAAATAAATAAATAAATTTATTTTATATCTATTTTAAAAAGTATTGACGTGGCGAAGTTGATTACTAGAATTTTTAATCAGAATCCTAATTGAATCGGTGAGTGCAGAAACAACGTAAGTCACAAAAAATGCAAAAAATCGTATTTGATTTAAACTAGCTTTTCTAAGCTAGTTTAAAGCTAGTTTTAGGCAAGATGCGTGTTGAGTAGAGAAACCACCAAAATTTGAAAATCCGGACTTACGTTGTTTCTGCACTCACCGTTTCAATTGTATATGGCGTTATATTATGTTCATATCCCACTGGTAGATATGTTTGTATTTATAATATATCTATCGATATAAAAATATGTTCTATATAGATATTTTTCTTGTTTGATTTTTATAACTCTTTTAGTTTGTTATTAAGTACAACAATTAGTATATAATAATAGTAGTTATTAAGTAAAATAAATTCAGTCCAAATAACGATATTTATTTCAAATATATTTCTTTGAAATCATGTTTTGCAATCTATCTTGGCTTTTAATTTTATTTTATGAAATATAGGTATGAGTAAGCAGAATATTATATTAAATGTTAGATAATACCTAAAAAATCTTACCGCAGTGGGACTACCAATATATGCAATTCTTTTAAAAAATATATTTTCAAATTCAATATTAGAATTTCTAAATCTAACTAGATCTATCTATTTCCAATATACACGTGAAATTAATACAAAAAAAAATAACAATAACTTTAAAACACTTTTCAGTTCACATGATGTCAAGGCC
Organism: Philaethria dido; assembly: GCA_033558755.1. Lineage (NCBI taxonomy): Eukaryota > Metazoa > Arthropoda > Insecta > Lepidoptera > Nymphalidae > Philaethria > Philaethria dido. The sequence continues at coordinate 160,510 of JAKGSA010000362.1, read as the reverse complement.
CAGCAATATAAATACAATCCACTGGCAAGCCACAACGGAACCCTCCTTCATAACCAAACCGAGACCAAATTGGGAGAAACCAGCAGGAAAACCGAAACCAACCAAGAAATTTACAACCACAACCAGCAAACCACATAAGAACTATATGAAACCAAAGGACCCAGTTTTTAATATGATAAATAAGACTGAAGAGTCAACGTCTCCCCCTATACAAACTACCGCTGCTACTAATAGTGCTGGTATGTATTGATTATAATTTAAATTATATGATTCAATTATTGGGGAGCATCTGACTGTAAATGATTGATTGTGGGTTCGATTCCCACTCACTCGAGGGAATGATTATAATTAAATTATTTTCACTTCTCCGCTCCGAAGACAAAGCACGGCGTTGAGTTCCGCCACTTAACACAATGTTTCGAATTCGGTCGGAAAGAAGCGAACGAAGCTATGTGTGGTAAAGCAAAAAGCTGCTTTTTAAATTATATTATTTGTAACTAAATAATTACTTGAATATAACGTTATTGTTTTGACGTAACTTGAAATATTTAACGTGACGGTTTTAGGTTCCATTTGAAATCTTGAAATTATTTGTTTGTATGAAACTGTAAGTGTAAGTTATTTGGCGGAAAGTGGGGAACGGAATTGTTGATAGAGAACGGAGTGTTTTAACACTAGACTCTCAGGTTCCCACTGCCTACCCTGCTATATGCGGGATACAGCGTGAAGTTAAAAAATTTTTTAATGTGTATTTATGTATATATAAACGTATTGACGCTACTTTAATGAGACTTGTGTGATAAATATTACTAGTATCCCCATTGACGCGTTAGCAACGCGTTGTCTTTAAAAATGTATGTGTCACTTTATATAAACATGGATAGCTAGTGTGTGTAACAATTATTTTGTTAATTTAACATATATTTTATATATAGACATATTTTTTAACAAAATAAAGAAAAGACATGAGAAAGTAATATTTATACGTGTATTTTTATTTCTCCGCTCCGGTAGAGGAAAGCGTGTGAAAAGGACATATAGAACGGAGTGTCATGACACTAGGTACTTGCTATTACTAGGATTGATACACAGGAAAAATTGTTAAGCTGTTTTCATATAAAATTTAATAATAGCTAGAAAGAAAATTTTCTTTTAAACTCTATACCAAACTATTTGTCACGTCCTCAGCGTATCCTGCACGTAATGATACTAACATTCCTCGAACGTGCTATGTTTATTGCTGTTTTTATTCCTTCATATTAAATAATTAATTATTAAATTATTTAAAGGTTTCCATTGCTTTTATGAGAATTTCTTTTAAATACTTGTAAAACTATAATTTATAATATTTAAATCATTATGTTTTAAATATGGATTACCCTGAATGGAATCGAACCTATGAACGTTGCCTGATAGATCTGAGCCACGGTATTCATTTATATATATACGACTTGTCACACATATCTTTGTATGTAATTTAATTTATAGTTATATATCCCATTATTTCTATTTCTGACTTTCAGTTTGATTCAATTAGGTTGGTAACCTTTTAGGTTCCTGTTAACATAGGACTTTCGGGAATTTCTTTCTTATTACTCTCTACACTGTCCAAAAAATACAGCGATGCCAAATTTCTGCCTTTCTTTTTTCCCTTTTGTTCTGTCTCAGTTAAAAACAAAAAGAAAATCGACTTAAAATAATATTAACTAAATGTGAACGGGACTATATCAGCAGGAGCATCTAGTAGCTGCCATATAAAAAAAATATGCGGTAACACACATAAAAAAAACATTTGAATTGAAACCCTCCTCTTTTTTTGGAATCGGTTGAAAAAGATTCATACATATATAAAAGATACCTGGACTCATATAACTGAAAGAAATCTTTAAAATACCTGAGTATCGGGTGTGGAATATCTCCTATCACTGTAAACGCAAGATGAATTTCCAAATAAAGCGTGTTAACTTCTGCATTTGAAAGTTGACGCCGAGCGATATCTGTGGCCGAATCTTTTTGATCTATCCAATAACCTCTTTGTACGTGGTTGTACGCGGTTGGATATTTAAGCTCATATATTGCTATGCGATACCAGGATTGGAACTTGACTTTGGGTAACTCACATACGATTATCTTATTTTAAAGAAGAAAGGGATTGCATTATAATAAGCACTTATAAACATATAAAAATTATTACTTTTAAAGTAGCATTCATATGCAGCTTTTTTTTTAACTTCACACTGTATTCCGCATATGCAGAGCAGCATCGCAGAGGGAACCAGAGAACCTAGTCTTAAGACACTCCATTCTCTTTCAACAATTCCGTTTCCCACTTTCCGCCGAATTGGCATTGCGTGTTGAGTGGCGGAACTCAACGCCGCGCTTTGCCTTGTTCATCTTTTCTATTGCTTTAATTTTTCACCCATTTCCTTTAAACAGGATTCGAACCTATAACTTCACGTTTAACATTTATTAATATTTAAATAAATATCTTTGTATAATTTAGATATTTTTAAATAGTATAAAAAGGTCAAATGTTCATATTAATTAATTTATGGTATATATAGAATATTCTCTGATATACTTTACCAAATTATTTGTCGACTTTTCCGCAACAGGAAGAACACTGTCCGTGTGTCTCTGCCATCAGCATATTTCGTTTTATAATATTTCCTGTAAAAAAATGGTATATTTTTATATATTTGCTTTTAAATGCTGTATCTATCTTACGTTTTTTTTCAGAATGCGGTGTAACAGCTATGTGGCCTCGACCTGAAACCCGTATAATGGGTGGTCAAGACTCTTCCTTCGGGCGATGGCCGTGGCAAGTGTCAGTCAGGAGGAATTCCTTTTTTGGCTTCTCCTCCACTCACAGGTGTGGTGGTGCCATCATCAACGAAGGCTGGATAGCGACAGCTGGACACTGCGTCGATGAGTAAGATTGAATGGAACTGCTTGAAGAAATATCAGAAATTTCTTTGTGCAGTTCCTATTTGGATAGTTGGATTATTATTTAATTTTTAACACATTCTGGTTAGTGGTTAATTTTCATGTGATTAGGCTGAAAGAAGTTCCTGAATCATCGATTTCTTAGTATGACTAACTATTCAAGTTCTAACAAAATACCTGTATTTACGACATGGACTCATCCTTTCCTTTTTGTTTCAATTTTCTATTATCAAACGAAAGTAAAAAAAAAGATTTTTTTTTTATATTTGTGTTAAATCTTTACTTGAATAAATTAATCGAAAACGTACATTATTAGGCAAGGTATTTTAAATTTTAAGTTCTTTAAATTATTCTGTTATGTTATTTTACCATGTTTTCCACGAAAGTATTTGATTTTATATATCGTCATCTATTCGTCCTATAAATAAAGGAATTCCATTGAAATATCTATTAATATTTAAAAAAATTGTGTAGGCAAGTCGACCTGTCAACCTTTTCATTCTTTTAACAATATAAATGTTTTGAATAAAACAAATGAATACATAAAACGATCGTGGATCATCACAATGGCTTTTTTTTCATATTTTTGATCTTTATAAATATCAATTGTCACTTAGCACGCAATGCCTCAATTCGGCGGTGGGGAACGGAGTGTCTTAACACTAGGTTCCCTCTGCCTACCCTGCTAAATGCGGGATACAGCGTGAAGCTATGTATGTATGTATGTAATTGTAAAAAATAAACATGAAATCTTGTCCACAGTCTCCTAACATCGCAAATAAGAATACGAGTGGGTGAATATGACTTTTCATCAGTATCAGAGCAATATCCTTACGTGGAACGAGGAGTTGCAAGAAAAGCAGTACATCCAAAGTATAATTTCTATACGTATGAATATGATTTGGCATTAGTCAAGCTGGACTCGCCGGTGCAATTTGCACCCCATATATCACCTATTTGCTTGCCTGCGACTGATGATCTGCTGGTCGGAGAAAATGCTACTGTTACCGGATGGGGAAGGTTGTCTGAGGGTGGAGTACTGCCTTCTGTTTTACAAGAAGTACGTATAATAGTTTTTAAAGAAACAAACATACAATTAAGTGTTTTTGATTGTTATCCTGACCGCCCTAGTAACGATATCAGGTTCATGCTCTTATAATATTTTACAATTATTGGGTTAAGATATGTTGAAAAATTTTCAAGCGAATCGCACACTAGATACAGGGTTAAGTTGACGTGGAATGATTTGGTGGCGTTGACACAGTTAGAACTAAAAAAAGTGTTATTATTAGAAATTTAGAATTAAATTAGAAAATTGTAGAAACGTGTGTTTCTACAATTTTCTATGTAAATATTAAAACTACGTGTAATTATTGTCGAAAGTTGATGAAGAAATTAGTTTCTCGCCTGTTGTTCTCAATAGAACTGCCTTTCGAGTCGGTGGTAGTATTCTGTAGAACAGGCAGTAGACATCTTTGTGTTAATTTACAATCGAGCTTGTATGTAACAGCCTATTATAATAAAGAACATTTTGATTTTAATCCTATTACTAAATTACTGAATTTATTAAATTAGAATCTATAATATCTATCGAATTATACACATATATAATTACCATATTAATGCTATCTAAACATAATTTCAGGTCCAAGTACCAATAGTATCAAATGAGCGCTGCAAATCAATGTTTCTACGAGCAGGACGTCATGAGTTCATACCAGATATATTTCTATGTGCTGGGCACGAGAGAGGAGGGCATGACTCTTGTCAGGGAGACTCGGGAGGACCTTTACAGGTAGATCTAATGTAGTTATTTATATATCTTCACTATAGTGGTACAGTGGGACAGCTGACTGACTAAGTCAATGACTGACTGGCTCACTGACTGACTGACTTCCTGACTTTTTCTTTTGACTGACTGATTTTAAATTGGTTTTGGGTCCGATCTCTGGGTGAATGATGATATTTTTTTTATTTTCTACTAGTTCTTCTAGTAATACAAAACGCGGCGTTTAGTTCTGCCATTGAGCACGATGAGTTATGTACGTCTAGAATTAAGTAATGGAAATGACTTGTCAAAAAAAAAATTAAACAATAATATTCCATACTTTCTTACAACTGTAAACTTACCGAATAATAACAATAATAAAACACTTTATTGCACGTAATAAATAAATAAATACAAAATAACAAATATATACGTAAGCAAAGGCGGCCTTATCACTAAATGTGATCTCTTACAGGCAACCATTATTGATTGCGTACTTATGTGAGACATCTTTTTGGCGGAAAACAGTGCAAAAAATAATAATAATAAATAAATAATTATTGTAACATATTAACCTACATATTAACTTAAAGTTATCTATACGCTACCAACATATAGGTATAGTATACCTATCCTTCCTTGAAATGATTTCATAGGTTTACTCAAGGTTTTCCCCAATAAAATAAGTGAATTTAAGATATTAATTTCGAAATTAAATATATATTGTATATATTTTTATTCCAATATCATTTTAAACGAGGCTTTATTAAAAGTGCCAGTATTATATTTCTTACTGTTATTGGTATAATTTAATTTGTAGCTTAAAAACTCACGTTTATTTTCATTTTAAATAAAAGTTTATTCAATTTATTACTGTTTTAAAAAAGCTTGCCTTTTTATTGAATAGAACTTTTCATTGATTCCTTTTGTTAGTAAACTTATTATTATTTAATGTCTGTCGTGACCCAGAGGCACAAGCGGGCGTCTGTAAGCGCGACAGATTGTGGGTTCGATTCTCACTCCAGGAAATATAAAAGTTTAGTATTTCCATTTCCTGGGTTTGGTAACAAGGCAAAACACGAAGGTTAGTTCCGCCTCTCAGCACGCAATGCCTCAATTCGGCGGAAAGTGGGTGACGGAGTGTATTAACACTAGGTTCTCTGGTTCCGTCTGCCTACCCTGCTATATGCGGGATACAGCGTGAAGCTATAAAAAAAATATTTTTTTGACTTGAAGACTGATTTGCTTTACATTTTTGATTTAAAAAAATATATCATGCATGAAATTTAACTTATCAACTAACAATGAAATATTTAAAAAAACCTTTAATTAATATTAAGAACTGCGCAAAACCAGCACACAATATATAACAGTGATAGTTAACCCAATAAATTCAAACATAACAAAAGTTTTTCCTAATTTCCAGGTCAAAGGGAAGGATCAAAGATACTTCTTAGCGGGCATTATAAGTTGGGGCATCGGATGCGGTGAGGCCAACTTGCCGGGGGTTTGCACAAGAATATCTAAGTTTGTCCCCTGGATTCTGCAAACTGTGAACTCTTAAATAGAATGTTAATATTTCTATAGTGTGACTATGTTTTTATGAAGGACATTGAAATAGTGATTTTAGATTAATATGTCTAAAAGTAATAAATGTGAGGATTTTGTTTATGTCAGGGGTGAGCAACCTTTTTGGCAGGCCAAAATTCAAATTTAGATTTTTCTTTGGTTTTTAATTGTATTCATATTTAATAAGCATTATTATTTAAAAGCTTATTGGGCTGCATGTTGCTCGCCCCTGGCTTACATATCATAAGACACCATTATGGTTTAACTGAAACCTATCTGATTACATGATTTTTATGGGTTTGAATACCATTCAGGGAATGATTATAAGTATTTAAAATATTTGCGCGTCCCAGTCTGGTAATATAATTGTAATATTTGGCACAAAGTGTCTGTAAATAAGTGGAAAGTGGACAAGCGATATAGCTTCTCTCTGCCTATACCACAAAAGGCAAAAAATGTGCGATGCGATATATAAGCCATTCAGTTCACAAATCGATGAATTCCAAATAACTAAAAGTTAAGATGTGATGAAATTGTACTGGATTTTTTGATATTCCCTTTTTTATAATATAAATTGAATAAATTATTGCAGAGTGCATAAATGCAGATGAAATTCGACTGTATTTTTTATGTGTAATTTTGATAATTATGATAGCTTTCAGATAGTCAGAGTAGTTTTTGAGCTATTTGTAATAATTTTTATTTCTTTTGTTAACATCTGAATTATGTATGTGGCATATGAACTTGATCTATTTATGCACTGAATGGCCCATATATATAAAAAATTCAAACGAACATCGACTCGATTTTAACGGATTTCAATGAGTTACCTTCAAAAATGTTGATTCATTTCAACGTTTTCTGAGGCGTTTTATTAACGGAATAGTCCACCTGAGGCTGAACAGATCTTGTTGCGCGAGATTCTGTATCATTATTGCTTTTTAAAGGTGATTTTTGTTGGATTACAGGTTGTTACTTAAATATTTTAAGTTCACTTTTATAAATATACTAATTTGATGGGTTGGTCTGATGAAGTCTAGATTTATTAGGAGTTACAATATCTATGTACATAGAGTATGTAAAACAAATGTATAATAGACCCTTCCGTTACAAAAATATACCAAAAATATATTGATGACATTGACATGTCAATTCTTTTTGCTTATATTTTTGGGCTTCAATGATCTTCTACTGAGTTGATAAGCTTAGAGCAGTTTTTTTTATATATCTGTAACGATTATTATTGTTATCTCTTTGATTGCCTGTGAAGTGTAAATTTGTTATTTAGAGTCCTATCTATGACTGACCGAAGAGACTGTTACATAACTTATATCTATTGATGGTCACACTAACCAATGATATACTTTCGTTCCTTATACATTTTCATACTTGCTTAATATTGAGGAATATAATTACAATATTTGTTACTTAATAATTATTGTTTCAAATAAAAAAAAACTAAATAACTTACTAAAAGATATAAGATATAAAAATATTAAAAGATATATCTTGTATAGACTTCTTAAAACTAGCAAAAGTGTATCAAATTATCATTTTACACTAAGAAACTTTTAAAAAAGCTAAACCATATAGAACTTTTAAAATAAATAAGTAATAACCTGTAACAATCATTCAGGCTTGGACTTTAATAAACGCCCTTACAAACACCGCTTGTTTTCCAACCAATGTAATTACTTTTCGCACACTGACACAATATAGATGCTTTTGACCGACTTCAAAAAAACGGAAGTTCCAATTTTGACTGTTTTTTTTAAGTGTTACCTTTAATGGGTGAACCAATTTTGATGATTCTATTTAGATTTGATAGCTAGAGCTTCTGATGAGGTTTCGCTTTAATTTTCTTAAAATCTAAGAGTTTTTGAGTTATTCGTAATAATGTTGTTTTTAGAGCATTTTATTTGAAGTCGGTTTTCTTTTTTTATCAAAATCTTGATTTTGTAAATACTTTAAATAATATATAAATAATATTTTAACGAATTTATTAAATGCTATTTTAATCTTTAGTAATACGTTTCTTCGACCAATTAATTAACATTAAGTGTTATACATACAAAATATTATTAGACATAAGGATTTATAATTATACATATTACATATATGTCTAAAAGTTTGTATATATTTTATACAGAGAGAGTGTGGTGATTTTTGTCTTTTTTCTTTGTTTTTTTTTTTATTTAATTTAGATATATGTACTTTTTAGGTTGTTTTAAAGTGCTAATCACATATTTACGAAACGAAAAACATTTTAGGAAAAATATAATATTTTTAGACATATGTACGATTTTTGTGTGCAAAATTTGGACTTTAAAAGTATATTTGGTCTATTAGGAATTGAATCTATTACCCTTAGTGTTACTATTGTACTGTTATCATATTTTTTTAGCTTCACGTTGTATCCTGCAAATATTAGAGTAGGCAGAGGGAACCTGAGAACCTAGTGTTAATACACTCCGTTCTCTTTCAACATTTCCGTTCCCCACTTCCGCCGAAATTGAGGCATTGCGCGCTGAGTGGCGAAATTCAACGCCGCGCTTTGCCTTGTTACCAGAGCGAGGAAATGAAAATACTAAATATTTTACCTCCAATAAAATCATTTTATATGTAAATATGTCTTGCCTTAGTTGCTTAATGTATTTATACAGTATTAGCTTTGTTTTGATAGTGTAAATAGTTATTCACCATTATTTCTTTAATTTTAAGATTTTCTATGAAATTTTTAAATAATTTAAGAATTTAATATTATAGATTTAAGACACTTTTGTATGATATTTGTATGTCAGTTTGACAAAAATGTGAGCATTACCAAATCACAATTTGTTATTCGATAATGATATTACGAGAGACGATTGGTATTATGTTTGTATGACATTCATATAAGTAGAAAAGATTTATTTTTTTTTCTTTGTTTGGTGGTAGGAGGTTCGTCCTCCGTCTGGCTCGCGACCACTATCATGTCAAAGACGAACCGCCAAATATCTTATGATGTGTTCCGGTTCGATGGCATGTAAGCCAGGTTTTCCCCTTTCACCCACCATCCACCTTTCCCCAAAATGTGGTGGTTCCGATAGCGGACTACTACATTATCCTCCCTTTCCATCTGTATCCTCTAGGTTGGCAACGCATCTAGTACATCTCTTGTGTTGTAGATGTTCATGGGCGAAGGTAACCACTTACCATCAGGCGGTCCTTCTGCTCGTTTGACATCCGGTATCCATAAAAAAAAAAAAAATTCTGTCCATAGTTATCAAATGAAGACTTAAAAAAATGATTTCGAAGTATTATATACGACGCTATGTCAAAAGAGGCCATCATGGCGCAGTGGAATAGCGTCTGACTAAATGCGATTGTTTCTATTTCCACTCGGTATTTCAATTATTTTCATTTCTTTACTCTGGTAAGACGACGTCAGTTTAACAGAGTGTTTTGACACCAAGTTCTCTTTAACTACCCTTTTGTATGAGATAAAGTGTGAAGTTACATACATACATAGCTTCACGCTGTATCCCGCTTGTAGAAAGGTAGGCAGAGGGAACCTAGTGTTAAACACTCCGTTCCCCATTTTCCGCCGAATTGAGGCATTGCGTGCTGAGTGGTGGAACTCAATGCCGCGCTTTGCCTGGTTAACAAACTCAGGAAACGAAAAATTCCATTTCCTGGAGTGGAAATCGAACTCACAACCTATCGCGTTTAGAGTCGCACGCTTGTGCCTCTGCGCCACGACAGGCGTGTGTGTATGTGTGAGAAGTTATTATTTCAAATTCTTTATGAACTGTAAATAATTTTATGTCCGTTCAGTAGTTTTTCCATGAAACAAATAAACATTCAACCATACTCATAAACTTTTTTATAAGCATTTATAATATAAGTTATATTTCTAATTTTACCTTAAGTCCTATAAAAATACAATTTCTTACCGATCGTCTCTCCAATATCAAAGTATACTCCAGTGATGTTTAAATCATATAATTTTAATTTAATAATAATATTATATATAAAATATAAATATATTATATCTATATATAAATACGTGAAGCAAAAAAATTGTACCCCTTTTTATGAAAATTACGCGGACGGAGGAGCATGAAACTTGGCACACTTATAGTTTATATAAAGAAGGAGTGCAGAATGATATCTTTTTAAAATGATGCTTGAAAATATATTAAATTAATAAAATAAATATTACACACACTACCATGGGGATTAACATCTAAGTTTATATAAAGTGACATATACGTTGCTAGGCAACGCGTTGTTAACGCGTCAACGGGAACACTAGTTATAATAAATATATAGTATTTCAATTTTGTTTGAATGAATAGTTTATGATGACGTTGGAATATTGTTCGTAAGCACAATAATTTTGTTAATTAAACATTGAATCAAATTATCGTTAATTATTTATACCTTTTATCAATTAATTATCGTGGCGTATAATGAAATGTTCACTCAATAATGATATAAATTGGATTATTTTACTTAATGGAAGATTAAATAAGTATCAACTTACTCAGAGATATCAGATTGGAAAGTAGTCAAAAGATATATTGTGTATAAAATTTTATATATTTATATGTACTTAGGTTTAAAATTGAAAATTCAAGCTTTTTGGTAAAATATCTATACCTATAGTTCATTCAGAGGGTAATTTACTTAAAATAATGCAGCAAACGAGGTAGGGGAGACCTCGGTTAACCTTCGTAGAACACAGTATCAATGATACTGGACGTAGGAACATGTAAAAAGCATGAGGACCCCACGAAGGGAATGTTGGAAAGGTTTAATGACTGTCGACGAGACGAAAGACGTATGCAAAAAGTATGCGTAGCGTTTGGCGCTATGTCCTGTATGACTACTCTGCTGGCGATATAGCGATAGCTAAGTAAGTATTTAAAACAATTTATTTTTATTTAAGGGCGAAATTTTCAAAAAATAATCGAACATATTTCACATTATGCAACCGATATCAGATTATGCTTCTCATCGTATCAGTTGGTACAAAGCTAATGACGCCTTGTTAGCCGAAATCCAATGTTTCATTACGTATCCATAACAGGCAAATACGCTAATTGTTGATTATTAATTTCTGGCATAGCTGTGGTCAATAAATTAGATTCTCCATCGAATTCCTGACTGGAACATTCCAATTCAGCCATTAGATATGAGAACCGTTCATACAATATCGTATCGTATCGTTTTTACGCATTTCTATACGAGTATTGCGGGATAGTATAGAGAATTTATTAACTTAACTACGGTCTGTACTTTAGCTACGGTCCCTACATAAGTCTTTCGCCTCGTCCACGGTCCTCACACTTTTTACGTGACCTACCTCCAGTATCATTGATACTGTGTTCTTGAAGGTCAAGCGAGGTCTCCTCCTATACATCTCTTAACACTCGCCTTTGCTTAATATTCATTTTTTTTAACTTCACTTTGTATCCCGCATATAGCAGGGTAGGCAGAGGGAACCAGAGATCCTAGTGTTAAGACACTCCATTCTCTTTCAACAATTTCGTTCCCCACTTTCCGCCGAATTGAGGCATTGCGTGTTGAGTGGCGGAACTCAACGCCGCGCTTTACCTTGTTACCAAACACAAGAAATGAAAATACTAAATTTTAATATTCTTACCTCTCTGTTATCACTCATCCTCTCGACGTGTACACCAACTAAGCACGTTCTTCTCCATTTAAGAATAGAGAAGAAAGTGCTATAACATTCTAGGTTATATTAACAAGTTTTTTTAACATCTTCACGCGTTTTTCTACAAATCAGGGTACAGGGTAGGCCGAAATCAACTATTTCATGATACTTCGTTCGTCGTCGAAACTTAGCGGGAATTCTTTTTTTATTTTCGTACTCTAAGGAATGAAAATATTCAATGTTTATAATAATGAATATTTAGTATTTTCATTTTCTCGCTCTGGCAACATAACAAAGTGCAGCGTTAAGTTCCACCACTTAGCACGCAATGCCTCAATTCAGCGGAGAGTGGAGAACGTATATCTTAAGAGAACGGAGTGTCTTACCACTAAGTTCTAATGTTCCCTCTGCCTCCCTGTTACAAGCGGGATACAGCGTACAAGTATAGACAAGTATATTGAAAAACCATACTCATATCGTAAATAAGTATAAAGAAACCTGATCCGTATGTCGTAAATGTAAACGTAACAAAAATATAGGTCAGGTTGGAGATAAAAGAGAATTCGAAATTAAATTATGAAAGAAATATTTTGCTTTATAGCTATAAAAACATGTTCAAATTAAAATTATAAGCTCTTCGATGGTTAGTTAATAATAAGAAATATATCAGTAAAAGTATTAGAATAGGCTTCAGTCTGTATGTGCTGGTAAAGTTCTACTCAAATTTCTTTTCAGAGAACTTAATGTTAAGACACTGTGTTAAGTGAAGAAACTCACCGTCACACATTATCCTACCAGATAAATAAAATAATTTATGTATAATTCTTCCTTCAAGTAGGAATCTAACCCGCAACCCATGAAGTTCACTGTCGGATATAGTACCACTAAGCTGCGATGACCTCAAGTTATAGTTATAGCTATATTTTTATAACTATTATCTATTAACATAAAGTAATAAAAATATAATATTTTGTTTCTACACTTTAGACTGTGAAAATTTAATATGTATGACAAAGTTGTTGGTGTTGTCAATAATAAGACGTGAACGGGATTTCAGAGAAACTTCATAAAATTTCAGTTTCAAAAGGATTAATTTTACATATGAAAAAAAAAATAGGCTAAATTTGGAAATATTAAATTAAATAATTGATATCATAGCTATAATATAGCTAAAAATGAATAAAAGAAAAAAAACATGCATTAAACATTTAATAAAACTTACAAGTAACAATAACTAAAATAATATACAGCAATATTTTCAAACGAAATTCTATTCTACACATGCGACATGCTACGGCCAACACATGCCGAAAATTTGCATCGGTATCAGCAACCACGACTGAAAATTCTCCACAGATGAATCATATTTCAAAATATTATAGCCCCTGTACCATATAGACACAACGCAGTCGTAATAAAGAAGTATTATTTTTTTTAAATCAGTACTACACTTTTCAAACCCAGGGTGGATCGCAGCAGGAGTATTCTTACAGTGAATACTATTAAGCTTTACATCGTATACGGCTATAGAACGAGTCACAGGTACTCTGGGTACACCAAATTCGACATCTAAGATCCAAGATACATTTTCATTTACGCTTGGTATTTTACAAAATTCATCTATTATTGAATTTGGATCGATATTCAGCATTTTGGCTTTTGGAAATAACTCTTTAGGTAACGTTAAATAAAATTCAACTGGATCTTTTTCATCAGTTTCATCTAAAACTGCCTCTGCTATTTGTACTGGTAATGTAACCTCTTCTATATAATCTTCTGTATAATTTTCTGTTTCTTGTGTATTTGTACTATAAAAATTTGTATAAAACTCTGAAGTAACGTTAGTGTACTCTGGTTCGTTCGTATATCCATCTGAAGTGGTACTATCATAAACATCAGTGATGTCAGCATACATATCTGCACTGTCATCTAATATATTATTAGAAACTGGTTCTGGAACAACAGTGTATGGGGATACTGATGTCAACATTTGTCGTGATAGCATTGGAACAGGTATATGAGGCACAGAAGTATAAGAACTTTGGACTTGCAGTGCATTTACTAAAGGACTCCATTCACTAACAATAACTGGTATACTATAAGCTCGTGGCATTTGGTACTGAGTGTGATATGTCGCCATTTTTGATGTAACCAAACACTGAGGATATATTATAACTTAAGAGACATTCAATTGATTCGCTTTTAATATTTTTTTATCCAAATATTCTTTTTTCTGGCTATTTTTTAGCTTACTTTCTTCAGTTCCATATTTGGTTTCTTCTAAACAGTTAAAAGCCAAAGCCAATCATGCCTGAAAATAAATGATAAAGTAAATATTGGTAAAAATCTAGTAATATAGTGATTAACCTAAAATTATATATTTTCAATATATTTAATTTAACAAATTAGTTATTTAATAGACGACTCATAGAAAATAACTTTTGCTAACATTTAAATACGAGTTATGAATAAAATGTACTTACTTTTACTATAATTCGTGCCACTTAACTATATTCAAATGGAAGTACTGTTGTCGAGTTTAATATAAATAAAAATTGCATGCGATGTGACTAAAACTAAACTATTTTAATATTAAAAATGAAGGTACTTGTAAAAAAAGATGACTTTCTTTATAGAAAATATATCTTTATTGTCTATGATAAAATAAACAAAAATTGAGATGCTTTTAATTTGTTTATATATATTAATATTTTTAGATATATAAAAAAGCAAAAACAGTCATTCAATAGTTATTATATAAACCTTGAATGGTATTAAATTTATGAACATAAAATTGGCAGGAACTTAATGGGTAGGATGTGTCAACATTTTTTTTTTTAAATTTTCCCTTATTTTTACCCTGATCTATGTTGATACAGCGAGAAGCAAAAAAAATCATATTAAAATAACTTTAATTCTCAATACATTGTAAGTATACAAAAGTTAGCTTTATATTAAGGCACATATTCTTAGAAATATTCCTAACGAGCTCAAAAATGGAAAATATTATGATCATTTCATATATCGAAATATAAAATTACAATATAGGAACATATTAAAGCATAAATATTTATTATATAATACAATAGAAGTCATTATTTGAGACAAGTGCAATTGTCTATATCGAACTTCCATGCAAGTACAGTCGACTATTGGTTTAAATTGATAAAAACGTTCATCCTACAATAACCCTTATAGCCTTCTATATAAGAGATATTTTTGGGTTTTACAAGTTAACTATTATAGTTTGTGGTGGACTTTATTCTTTAAAAGAATTTCCTCCGCTGCAAATTGCTTCCCGACGACTGCTCGTAACGACTTTATTGTGCACATTTCATTCAACGTGTCGATGAGCCCTAACTAGAATCAGCTTTCTATAGGTAATGATCAATTACCTATTGATTCATAATAAATCAATTGATTCATGATGAATCCATTGTACCTAAATATAACTTATTATTCATCATAATTTGGAATTCTTGATTTTTAAATACCTTCTATAATGCCTCTTAAGAAGAGAAAAAAATAATATTAGTGTATTCTTTATATTATTAGTTGTATTAAATGTTGTATGGCGTAACTCAACGCTGCATTTTGTTTGAGCCTAATTAAGTCAGTGACACGAATCCCTTTAAGTTTTTTTTTTAAATAAAATAGATATTCTTGCCAGGGTGACTTGAATGACGAAAAAATAATTTTATGATAATCCTACAAATTTACTTTTAAACTAATAATTAGCTTAAATTAAAACTCGTGTTATAGTGACAGTTTTTGTGTAGTTCAAAAAAAAGCTAAAAATAATAAAAACTGCTTTACGCTTTATTCCGCATAGCAGTACCTAGTAACCTAGTGTTAAGACACTCCGTTCCCTCCATTCCGCCCGAATTCGAGATATTACGTGAGAAATGGCGGAACTCAACGCCAAGCTTTCTCTACGCCAGAGTTGAGAAACGAAAATAATTTAAATATGTACGTTCCATTTATATAATTTATTTGTATTGAAATACGTAATTATATTTTTACTAGTGTCCCCGTTGACGCGTTAACAACGCGTTGTCTT
The DNA here is from genome assembly GCA_033558755.1 of Philaethria dido. Classification (NCBI taxonomy): domain Eukaryota; kingdom Metazoa; phylum Arthropoda; class Insecta; order Lepidoptera; family Nymphalidae; genus Philaethria; species Philaethria dido. The sequence continues at coordinate 144,505 of JAKGSA010000362.1, read as the reverse complement.
TAGCAATGTGTGTATATGTCAACATGGATATCAAACCATGGTAAGAACTTAAGACAAAAATTGAGGGAAATTAATATTTTGACAGTTGCCTCTCAGTACATCTTTGAAAATATAATTTATGTTAAGAAAAATATTAATAGTTTTACAAGAATTGGTGATGTACATCATATAAATAAACAAGGAATAGGCTTAAACTTGCAGCGCCTGTAACTCGATTGCATCGAGATCGCAATTCTTTTATGGGACAGTGTGTATGCTTTTACAATAGGATCCCAGAAAACGTCCGAGAAATGAAGAAATGGAAAACATTTCACAATTTAAAAAAATTGTGAAAAGACGTTTGTGTGTAATTAGTGATTTTATAAATGATAACACACCTTGGGAATGAAATGCTCGCTCCAGTCTATTTTAAAGGTACGATTGTCAGTAATAAATATTTGTAAAGCATTGAATTATGAGAAAAAAAAGAGCCGCTGAGTTTCTTGCGCCGATTCTTCTCAGGTCTGAGGCATAAAATTTGGTGAACCGGTGGTAAATTATTTGACGTTCAAAAAATGAAGCATGTAACTTCTTATTTTGAATAAAATTATTTGACTTTGACTTTGGTAGTGAGTGTAATATTTATTTTATTAATTTAATATACTTTTTATGCATTATTTAAAAAAAATATATTAATATATAAACTAAAAAATATATAAACTATAAGTGTAACTGTAACTTCTCTGTATAAACTATAAGTGTACCAAGTTTTAAT
>JAKGSA010000362.1:0-122337 GCA_033558755.1 Philaethria dido | reverse complement strand
CTTAAAAATACAAAGTCACCTTACTTTTTGAACACACCTCGTACAAATATTTGAAGCAAAAACTTTGAAAATGACGCGGACGGAGGAGCGTGAAACTCGGCACACTTATACATGTAGTTTACCATATATAGCGAAGAAGTGCAGAATTCTAATATATTTTTAAATGAATGCATGAAAAATATATTTATTTAATAAAATGTTACACATACTACCAAGGATTAACATCTATGTTTATATAAAGAGACATATACGTTGCTAGGCAACGCGTTATTAACGCGGCAATGGAGACACTAGTATTATTAACTAGATGTATCCCGCGACTTTGTTTTTTAAACTATAATACATAAAATCTTGGTTTCCCGTTTTCATAGGAATCATCTCTTAGTGTTCTCCTACACTCCTCAAGGAGCCTACTTCCGAAATTTCAGCTTTCTATTGCATACTTTTTATATGCGTATATGTTTTCGGTTTTACATTTGGTTTCTAAGCTATTTATATATTAAAGACTTTTCTTTCAATTAAAAATTATTAATATTTAATCTGTGAAATGGTATTTGAACCCACAATCGTTGCTCAAAGAAATATTTGTAAATGTGACCGTAGATATGATGGTTGTGGATATTAAATGCCCACTCGAGGATGTAATTATATTTAATTCGTTTTCATTTTCCCGCATTGGTAATATGTGCAGTGTTGAGTTCCACCTCTCGTCACGTTATGTCTTAAAATCCAGCGGGATTATTACTACTTTTTTTAATTTTTTTTTTTAACTTCACGCTGTATCCCGCATATAGCAGGGTAGGCAGAGGGAACCAGAGAACCTAGTGTTAAGACACTCCATTCTCTTTCAACAATTCCGTTTCCCACTTTCCGCCGAAAGGCATTGCGTGTTAAGTGGCGGAACTCAACGCCGCGTTTTGCCTTGTTACCAAGCCCAAGAAATGAAAATACTAAATTTTACATTTCCTGGAGTGGGGATCGAACCCACAACCTGTCGAATTTACAGTCGCACGCTTGTGCCTCTGCGCCACGACAGGCGTTACAGCGTACAAAATTAATACCCTTAATACATATATAATTAAAAACAGGAAAATAAAAAACTAATATCATTACATGAAATTTATTTAATTCAATTCAATTGAATGCTTATTTATAACAAATAAATATAATCAGTTCATTTATATCCTATATTCTAGTCGACGATGTTAACCTTAACTTGTTCTAACATTTTAGATTTCGTTCTACTTATTTTCTTATACTTAGGATTCGCTTTAACTGATCTTCGGATGCTGCTTCTGGTCATTACTCTGTCAAAGATCTCTTCACTGGTGTCCTCACTTCCATCATCAGAAAAATGATTACTCATACTATCGTTCATTTTTTTAGGTCTTATCACAACAGGTTCAATTGTTTCATCAGAAAATATTGTATCCGAAGGTCTGTCTTCATCACTAGTTACTTTATCACTTTTACATAAATTAAAATGCCAATCTTCCTTTGCAGAATGTTCCAAAGCTTTCTTCTTTTCATCTTTCTTTTTAGCTTCCCTACATGGTTTATATTTCATAGGAGAGAAGTCAACTCTCCGTAGGAAACTTATTGGATCGGCAAACCTTCGGCTGTACTTTCTACTTGCTTTAACTTCTGCCTTTTGTTCTGGTTTATGTAAGTGAAGCTCTTCATTCTCCATAGCAACACCGGAGTCAGAATTCGATTCGACTTGTAATGTAATCTCTGGCACATAAGTTTCTTTTACTTTTAATTTTTGCGTTAGTTCGTTAATGATGTCTTGCTGTTTTTGGATTATATCGTCTTTCTGTGCCAATTGCTTTTTTACTGCCTCCGTTCTAAAAGCGAGATTTAATTCGTATTTCTGTAACTCGCTCGATAAATATTCAAGTTCTTTTTTGCGATTTTGCTCCAATTTTTTTATCATCTCTGCTTGTTTTAAACATGTTTCTTTAATTTTCGCAATTTCTTGCTTATGTGAAAGCTTAAGAAACTTTATAATATTTGTAGCTTCTTGTAATGTAGCGGGTTGTAACATATCTTCTTTACTGTTATCGTTGCTCGACATATTGGTTGGTAAGATCTGTAACAAGATAAAAAATATGTTTAATATTTTAATATATTTAATGCATCCATTTTTATGAAAACAGAAGAAAATCCTGAAAATTATAATCAGAATCTACTATTTGTTCATTTTTTTATTATTACACACATACATATATAGCTTCACGCTGTATCCTGCATACAGCAGGGTAGGCAGAGGGAACCTATTGTTAAGACACTCCGTTTCCCACTTTCCGCCGTATTGCGTGCTGAGTGGAGGAACTCAACGCCGCGCATTGTCTTGTTACCAAACCAAGGAAGTGAAAAATTCCATTTTTTGGAGTGGGAATTGAACCCACAACCTGTCGCGTTTACAGTCGCACGCTTATGCCTCTGCGCCATGACAGGCGATTTTTCATTATTATTAATGCACAAATGGGTAAGTTATTATGAAGTATAATATCTCAATAAGTGACATATGAGTTGTAAGTCACGCTAAGTCAATAAGTGTTTTTTCTATATATATCTTTTAACAAAGTATAATGAATATATTTAAAGCACTATTGTAAAGATAAAAGAATATGAAGTAATTGAGAATTGCATACAAATCTATTATACTAATATTACTTAGGTAACAGTTTATACAATTATTTAATTTGTTTTTGACGACATCGACTTAGGTATAATTCCTAACGAGTTTTTAAAAGTCGAGTTTTTTTGCAATTGCTATCATTATAATTAACAAATTATATATTTTTTTAAATATACCTATGAGTATAGCAAATGCTAAAATAGGGGTAGTGGGTTCGAGTCCCACTGTAAGGAATATCAAATTTTTTATGTATACAGATTTTAATTCTATAGCTTTGTTTTGGCATAATAATCTTCTAAATGAGCTAAAAATGATGTTTCAGCAAATTTTCTTATTATACACAGAAGAGAAAAATGCTTTTATATTTCTATCAGGTGTAAAATTGTCCTATTAATATTATTTATATATAAATACGTGAAGCAAAAACTTTGGATCTCTTTTTGTGAAAATTACGCGAACGGAGGAGCATTAAACTTGGCACACTTATAGTTTATATAGAGAAGGAGTACAGAATGCTAACATTTTTTTAAAATAATGCATAAAAAGCATATAAAATTAACAAAATAAATGTTACATCCACTACCATGGTTTCAAATCCATGTTTTTATATAAAGTGACAAATACATTGCTAAAGACAACGCGTTGTTAACGCATCAACGGGGACACTAATAAATTTAAAAGTTTCTTAGATATTTATTACTTTTTAATCCAAAAACTACTGAATGGATTTGGATGAAATTTCACAGCTATATAGTTTAAACATCAGAATAAGACATAGGGTAAAATATATAAAGATTTGTTCAATTTGGCCATAATATAATGATAAATATCAAATTATTTCAAAGTTTATTTTAGAATGATTTTTACTTAAAGTAAATTCTTAGATTTTTAATGTATAGTGCTTTTAAATGAACATTTAACGACGCGTGCAACTCAGCGTCGCTGTTACTGCACGCATGGTTGCAAATTAAAATACCATACGCGCTAATGTACTCATATTTTCTGTATATTTTTTTCTCCATGCTTTATTCCGCAAAGGTAGTCAGACAAGAAGCTAGTGTTAAGACACTCCGTTCTCCACTTTTCACCCGAATTCGAGATGAAGGAACTTAACGCTGCATTTTGCCTCGGCAGAGCGGGGAAATTAAAAATCAACCATTGGCCTCTGATGATAATTATGAACTTAATGAAAAATTAGAGCATTGTGACAAAATTTCAAAAAACTGATAAAAAAAGTAAGATGTAATGTTTAGATACTACGTTCTCCATTGCTACGAGAGAGAATAATTCTATAAGTGTCAATAAGGAAACCGACTTTAAATAAAACGCACTGAAAAGTGAAATTGCTAAAATATTTAACATCCTATATCGGCTTCCCTAAGTATACCAGTTTCCCTAAATATATATCGGCTTCCGCAAATATATACCGGCTTCCTTAAATATATACCGACTTCCCTAAATCGGCATACCTTTTTAAAATTTTCACCCATCACCACTGCTAGCGATCAATTGAAATTAGTTCACCTAGGAAAAATTTTTGCGGTAACACAAACAAAAAAACGTTTTTTGAAGTTGGTTAAAATATGACAGTATGCAAAATATTTAAATTTTAAATATTACAACTGCATCACGACAGTTTTGTAAGTAATGCTTTTCACATTTGATTGCGTTCGTGAAATCCAATCAAAATTGTATCGGGCAATGACCGCTTGGACTATGTTACTAACTAGTTTATCTGTATGTACTGTTAAAGGTACGTAGAAGTTTTTTTTTATATAATATGATATTCAGAGTGAATCTAGTGTTGAGACACTCTGTTCGCTGGAGACGTTGGGTGTTCAGTGGTGGAATTCTTTGACTTGCCAGGGCAGAGAAATAAAACATATTTAAATATAATCACTCTAACGTGTGGGAATCGAACCCGGAACAAATCGCGTTTACTGACAGACGTCCAACTTCACTACGATGGTCTCTTTAAGTGAAGTATTCATGTGTTTAAACATTATTATAATACATACTTATTAATTTACAACTACAGATATGGAAACTATAAAAATATTCACTTTTTATCATACATAGCTTCACGCTGTATCCCGCATATAGCAGGGTAGGCAGAGGGAACCTGGTGTTAAGACACTCCGTTTTCCAGTTTCCACCGAATTGAGGCATTACGTGCTGAGTGGCGGAACTCAACGCCGCGCTTTGCCTTGTTACCAAGCCCAGGAAAATGAAAATTTCCATTTCCTGGAGTGGGAGTCGAACCCACAACCTATAAATATAACCAGCCTATAGATTGTGTACCTAATTTTGACTTTAAAATGCACTTTAAAAGATAAACAGAGGGGAAATGGAGATTGTTAAAACTTCTCTCGACCTCTATCTAACAGAAGCAAAACGAACTTAATATTCCAAGTAATAACTCAAATAGTACCTTAAAAGTAAGCTTCGTCCTGGTCATTTAAAATTTTTTACCGAAATTACCTTTCAAAAAGGAAGACGTTATCAATACGACAGTATTTTTTATGTGTTTTACCCCATAACTTTTTATTGAGTGAATCTATTTTGATAATACTTTTTTAACATAATAGTTAGTGAGTTCCATTCAAATTTAGTTAAGATCTGATTTGTAGTTTTTGAGTTATTCGTAATAATTGTACTTTTTCATGCATTTTATTTGGATTCGGTTTTATTATCTGGTAAAATGTTAATGAATTAGTTTACAATATATTGGCGTCTTTATACTCGTTGGGTTTGTGGGACTGAAAATACGGTTTAAGGTGCAATATTCAATATTTTTAAAATAGGAAAAAAGAGAAAAACAAAGAGCCAATCATAAGTTTCTCTTTTTCTTTATATACTGAATATAATTAATACATCATTATTATAGTAAGCCCGTGTAACTTGAATTTTAAGGGAGATGGCAAAAAATCGACTTACAGAGTTTTCAATTTATGGAGGATTTCGACCTAAATTAATTTATGGAAAATAAGCTTAATATATTCTATAATGGTGCAATGAGACAGTGTCTGTAAACGAAATTAGTTGCGGATTCGATTCCCACTCGGTACATGATTATATTAAATTTACTTTAAATGTACCCTTTGGTAACAAAAGTTCCGCCACTTCCGCCACTCAACACGCAAAACCTCTAAATCAGCTGGAAATCAGAGAACGGAGTGTCTAAACACTAAATTCCTTCTGCCCACTCTGTTAAAAATTCCAATCACCAAATCATGACATTTAAAATATAGCATGTCACATAACCTTGTATATACAATGAAAGGATGAAACAAAAATATCAGCTGTTTTGCAAAGGCCAAGAGACAATGCCCTATTATTATAACGATGAATGAATATAACATTCGAAGTATTCATGGCATTCGTTTAATAAAAACACTATACTGTTATTTGAGGGGGAAATTCTTTAAGACTGAACTAGCTGCTTGAATGTTTTAAGAAACGATAATTGGAAGGCAAGTTTTTGGTGAAGAAAGCTTCGAAATATGGCATAAATATTTGTTTTATTTTATTTTCACATAGCAGGGTAGGCACAGAGAGATATACCAAGATATTATTTGAAGGTACATGGGAGTAATCTGCTTTTGTAGTTATATTAGCTTCATTTGTATATAGCGACCAATGAGAAATTATTTCAAAGCTTTATTAACCCACGTCAAGCGGTCGTATATTTAAAAATTTGTTGACTGAATCAGTTGACAAGTGTCTAGATGATAGCATAATATTTTCATAAATTCAGTATCATTGCCAGAACGTTTATAATTATATCTTAGTACTTTCTAGTACGACAACGCGTGGCGTTGAGTTCCGCCACAAAATACGAAATCTCAGAAGGAAAGTGGAGAAACGGAGTGTCTTAACACTAGGTTTTTCTACCCTGCTATGCGAATAAAACCATGAAGTTGGTCTAAGTTCCTAAGCATATATAAAAAGATATTCATATAAATAATGTTAAAGTCACATGAACAATGACCTTATTTTAATAAGAAATGCAATAAATGTGGGTTTGATTGTCGCATTCTTACATATCGTGTCCCCGGTCTAGTTAGACAAAGTTAACCTTTAGTTAACCTTATTCAGAATGTGAGCATTTGAGAAATACAATGAAAAGTCCACAAAGTTTTTTTTTTCGACTGTGTAGTATGTTGTTGGCCCTATTGGCCTCGACAACGTCACCGGGTTTAGTGGGGGGCCGAGCTTGAAGAGCTCTGACCCTGGCTTGGCCTCCTTGGGAGGAGGACCAGTCCACAATGTGACATACCACCAAATTCTCACCGCTTTACGTATACTAGATATGTCACGCGGCTGCTTTTGCATGGATTTTTTTTTTTTTAACTTCACGCTGTATCCCGCATATGGCGGGGTAGGCAGAGGGAACTTGAGAACCTAGTGTAAAGACGGAGTGCCTTTACACTAGGTTCTCTTTCAACATTTCCCATTTCCGTTCTCCACTTTCCGCCAAATTGAGGCATTGTGTGTTGAGTGGCGGAACACAACGCCGCGCTTTGCCTTGTTACTAAACCCAAGAAATGAACATACTAAATTTTACATTTGAGTGGCGGAACACAACGCCGCGCTTTGCCTTGTTACTAAACCCGAGAAATGAACATACTAAATTTTACATTTCCTGAAGTGGGACTCGAACCCGCAATCTGTTGCGTACAGTCACACGCTTGTGCCTCTGCGCCACGACAGGCGTTGATTATGACATCTAAAATCCCATTTTTTATCGTTTAGGTAGAAATTTCGAGATAACCCTTTTCCCCTAACCTCCCCAAGGAGCCTAAATGCCAAATTTTAGCTTTCTGTGGCTAATAGTTTTGTCTATAGCTTGTCTGTAAGTTGCTTAGTAACGCAAGCGTCTTACATATAAAAAAAATACAACAAAAAAGCACATATGTATATAAAAGCAATCATAAGCAGTGCAAACTTAGCTTCTCTTGTATTTACTTAAATATACCAGTATTTGGTGTTACATTTTTTTTAGATTGACTAGACTTTTTCAGACTGTATCCTGCATCGTAGAGCAAATAAAGATAACCTTTTCTTTCGTGTATAAATTCGTTACGGATAGCCGTCCCACCTGCTCACCGGCAGATATAAGCCGTCCGTTTACCTACTAGAACCTCACGATGCTCCTCCTCGGCCGCCACTAGCCAAAACCAAGGGGACACCCCAGTCTTATATGAACCTTAACAGCGAATCAGAGAACTAGTGTAAGGACACTACGTTTTCCACTTTCGACCTGAATTCAAAACACCGTGTATTAAGAGGGATTCAATATTACGGTTATTTTTGTCAGAAGGCAGAAATGATAATAATTTAATTATAATCGTTGGCTATGAGAGAATTGAATCCACAACCAATAACCCTTATAGCCAGATGTCCCACTGCGCCATGATAGATACAAATAGAAATTTCAGAAAATTTTATTTCAATTTATTTAGTAATTTAAAGTATTCGTTACAGTTTTTATATGATTTCTAACATATAAAAACTGGAAACTTGGAATGGAGCTTAAAACTTTCATACTCTTAGATAACACGCATATGTATAATTATTTTAATTATTTATTAATAATTTCTAAATAAAAATTTAATAAAATAGTTACCATACTAATGTTATAAATGCCCAGAGGTGTGCACAAGCGTGCGACTGTAAACGCGACAGGTTGTGGGTTCGATTCCCACTCCAGGAAATAGAATTTTTAATTTCCTGGGTTTGGTAACAAAACAAAGCGTGACGTTGAGCTCCACCACTCAGCACGCAATGGCTCAACTCGGCGGAAAGTAGGGAAGGGTGTGTCTTAACACCTAGTGTTTCCTCTGCCTACCCTGCTAAATGTGGGGTACAGCGTGAAGCTATATTTGTATGTATTTAATATAAATTCAAAAGTTTGAAAGGACGAATGGATGTTTGTTTCTCTTTCACGTAAAAACTTCTGAACAAATATTGATGAAACTATACAATCGTGAAGTTTATACATCAGAATAACAAATATATGTTATAAATTATAAAGATTAAGATAAGAAAACGTGACAGGTTGTGGGTTCGATTTCCACTCCAGGAAATGAAAATTTAACAAGGCAAAACGTTGCGGCGTTGAGTTCCGCTACTCAGCATGCAATACTCCAATCCAGTAGAAAATGGGGAACGGAATTGTTGAAGAAAAGAGAAGCGAGCGTCTTAACACTAGGTTGTAAGTTTCCCTCTGCCTACCCTGCTATATGCGGGATACAGCGTGAAGCAAAAAAAAAAACATAAAATATATATAAAGATTTCGTGTAAAATGGCCATAATATAATGATAAGTATTAAGTAATTTAATACTAATAATAATATATTTTGATGTAAATAAACACAAACAAACATTAAAGCGAAAATTTTATACCTATAAAGAATACCTTCGGCGGTAAGTGGGGAACGGAGTGTCTTAACACTAGGTTCCCTCTGCCTACCCTGCTATATGCGGTATACAGCGAGAGGCTATTTATGTATATATGTAAGAAATCCTTATAATCTAAGCACTAACTTTTTACGAAAACTTTTTAAGCAACAATATATTTTAATCTAAAATAACTTAATTAGCTCCAATATTAATCTCTATATCTGTTACTGTATGTAATAAAAAATTGAACAAAGAAGAAATTTGATTTGAAATAAAATGCACTAAAAGTAAAATTATTACGAATAGCTTAGGAACTAACTACACTAGCTATCATATTAAAAAGAACCATCAAAATTGGTTCACCCAAATGTTCAAATTGGTAACCTCCTCCTTGTTTCTAGTAATTATTAACGACTAAAACTAAACATAGATTTTTTTATCTAACAAACATTATATTTTAATAGAAAAAAAACACCTATATATGTATTACCTAAAAAAATATAAAAGCATACATACATAACTTCACGCTGTATCCCGCATATAGCAGGGTAGGCAGAGGGAACCTAATGTTAAGACACTCCGTTCCCCACTTTCCGCCGAATTGAGGCATTGCGTGATGAGCGGCGGAACTCAACGCTGCGCTTTGCCTTGTTACCAAACCCAGGAAATTAAAAATTCCATTTCCTGGAATGGGAATTGAACCCACAACCTGTAGCGCTTACAGTCGCACGTTTATAAATAATATAAAAGCATACCTATTACCTATCAAAACAAATATACCTGTATACCTATTACCTAACAAAATAAAAAAAAAGATATTTACCTATTGTCTATGACCTGATACAGAACAAAACAACACTATACGGTACACCACTTGTATCGTCGAAGTTCGAACACTGACTGAATGACAGTAATAAATTGGCAACAAAACTAATTGCACTAAACTCACTTTACCACTGTAAGTTTTACCTATAATAGTAAAAATACACTCTTAGTTTATTAAAATAAGGTTGAAATTCCTTTGAAATTAATTTTTGGAGTGACTCAGGGAACTACCTGCGTTTTTACGTGTAAGCCTACAAAACCTGTTGGACTACTTTATAAATAGATTGAGTAGGATGCATCTTAAACGAAAGCTCGCTAGGTAATATTTTAAGTAATAATAATATGTGAAATCCCATTATGCCTTCATAGCATAGTAGCGTATGTCTGTAAATAGGACAGGTTGTGGATTCGATTCCCACTCGCGGTATTGGTAACTAAACCTAAATAGGTTATTTTCATTTCTGCGCTCTGGAAAGACAAATCCCAGGAAATGTTAGTATTTTCATTTCCTGGGTTTGGTAACAAGGCAAAGTGCGGCGATTCAACACGCAATGCCTCAATTTGGCGGAAAGTAGGGAACAGAATTGTTGTAAGAGAACGGAGCGTCTTAACACTAGGTTCTCAGGTTCCCTCTGGCTACCCTGCTGTATGTGGGATACAGCGTGTAGTTAAAAAAAAAAGACAAAGCGCGGCGTTGAGTTCTATTATTCAACATGCAATGCCCCGAATTCGGGCGGAGAGTGGATATCGGAGAGTTGATACTAGCTTTTCTATGCGGAAAGTGGATAACACAGTGTTTTAACAAGCGTTAAATTGAAAAAAAAAATGCCATTATAGCTTAGTGGTGAAGTGTTTAATAAACAAGCGACGGGTGTCGGTTCGGTCGCTAATAGAAAGAGTAAGTATATGTAAGTATTTGAAATATTTTCATTTTATTTGATAAAGCGAGGAGTCAGGCTTCCCTTATGAATACGCCATGTTTAAATATGCGGTACTTAAAGAATTTATTATTATAAATATATATTACTATCTCTGTCAGCCCTAACAACTAATTTAGATACAAACAAGAAAAAAAACATATAGGTATTACTAGAAATAATTTTCATTATGTTATGGCCAAATTACACAAAGGTTTTTTTTTCCTTTTTAACTTCACGCTGTAACCCGCATATAGCAGGGTAGGCAGAGGGAACCAGAGAACCTAGTGTTAAGACACTCCATTCTCTTTCAACAATTCCGTTCCCCAAAAAAATTCCCGTTTCCGCCGAATTGAGGCATTGCGTGTTGAGTGGCGGAACTCAACGCCGCGCTTTGCCTTATTACCAAACCCAAGAAATGAATTAATGAATAAATTTTACATTTCCTGGAGTGGGAATCGAACTCACAACCTGTCGCGTTTACGGTCGCACGCTTGTGCCTCTGCGCCACGAAAGGCGGTACACAAAGTCTTTACATATTTTAACGTGTCTTATGTCAATGTACGCGTATAAGTTATATTACCGTAGTTTAATTTAGATTGGTTCAGAAGTTTTTGCCTGAAAGATTAATTAAACGAAAAAAGTACCCCCGTATATTAAAAATTCTGCCTCAATTCATACATTTAAGAAACAACTATCTGAGTATTTAATATTCAAATGATTGTTTTCTCAATGTATGATATTTTATGATATTTAAATTATATAAAGATATTTAAGAAACGTAAACTTGTATGTACACCGGGCTTTTATTTTATTTTATTTTTTATTTTTTATTGTATTTCATTTTAACATTTTAAATATTGTTTCCGCACAAATGTAACAATTTTGTAAAACTATCTTATTACTGTTGTGTATTAGATATTTAAGTTAACCATGTTATCGCATAAGTGACAATTGTCTTCGCCGATAATAAAGTTCTTTAAACTTAAACGTTTATCACCCACACAAATTTTGGCATTATAATATTAGTAGAATAAATTACTTTAAACTCGATTGGTTATGGGTTCGAAACCCATTCGTGGAATATTTATATTTATATGATTTTTATTTCTCCACTCTGCTAAGACAAAGCGCGATGTTGAGTTCCGCCATAAGACACAAATTCTCGAATTCGGACGGCAAGCGGCGAACGGATTGTCTTGACAATAAGGTTATTATGACTACCCTGCTATGCGGGATACAGCGTGAAGCTGCTTTTAATAAGTTATTTTGCATGTATCAAAATTAAAATCAAAATATTCTTTATTCAAGTAGGCTATTACAAGCACTTTCGAATCGTCAATTTACAAAGGCGTCAGTCGTGTCAGTCCTAACGGAAGCTACCACCGGCTCGGAAGGCAGTTCTGCTGAGAAAAGCCGGCAAGAAACTCAACAGTTGCTCTTTTCAAATAAAATTTTTACAATAAATATACAACTATGATGAGCCTCACGGGTGAGCGTCAACAGCGTTTAATTCCACACATTGACTGACTGAATAATATACTTTTTTCAATAATATGTTATTAATCTTAAGCTTAAGTTTAAAATATGTATGACATACAATTTAAAAAATATATAAAATTTAAGTATATTTGTTACGTTACATTTATTTTTTTAAGCCTTAAGCTTTTTTTACCTTTTTTTTAAGCCGGTAAGCCTTTTTTTGCTACAGTGAAGGTAGACAGAATGGCATCTCCAGCTTTCAAATAACATAATAGGAGCTTCCTAGAACTATGCTTTGTGTAAAACATCTGTATATTCAATACCAGTTCTTGTTAAATATTTATTTGTTGTATCATCTTTCTAGTATCATGTCACTTTATTTTCTAGTTTCCTGTAAAAATAATTATAAAAATATTTTACTTTTATAGTTCAATAATTTTATAGCTGGGTAGGTAGAGAACCTAGTGTTAAAACACGCTTTTCGTTAGAAACTGAGACATTGTGTACTACGGAACTTAACGCCGCGCTTTATCTTACTACAGTAAAGAAATGTTTTTTTTTAACTTCACGCTGTACCCACATATAGCGGGGTAGGCAGAGGGAACCTGAGAACCTAGTGTTAAGACACTCCGTTCTCTTACAACAATTCCGTTCCCCACTTTCCGCCAAATTAAGGCATTGCGTGTTGAGTGGCGGAACTCAACGCCGCGCTTTGCCTTGTTACCAAACCCAGAAAATGAAAATACTGACATTTCCTGGAGTGGAAATCGAACCCACAACCTGATAAAAACAAGTGATTCGCATTTTTACTCATTGCTATGATATACCTAAACAAACTATTTTTCTGTATCTGTATATAAATACGTGAAGCAAAAACTTTGTACGCGTTTTTACGAAAATTACGCAGAGGAGCATGAAACTTGGCACACTTATAGTTTATATAGAGGAGTGCAAAATGCTAATATTTCTTTAAATAATGCATAAAAAGCTAAAATTAAATTAATAAAATAAATGTTACACACACTACCGTGGTTTGACATCCATGTTTATATAAAGTGACATATACGTTGCTAGGCAACGCGTTGTTAACGCGTCAACGAGGACACTAGAATACATAGATAATTGAATTACTTAAGCTCTCATACTATCTGCATTTCCCCGTAACTGTATAATGTTATAATCTATTCTACAATTTTGACGGGTAATTATTTCCACATTAACACCTCTTTGGAGCATAAAAGCGATGTGCCGCAATTAATATCACATTAGCAGCTAGCATTAAGGTAATTATGAAACAAACTTTAATATATTATGTTAGATTAATAAAATCTCTCGAAACTTCTCAATTCGCATCTTAGAAATTATTTGGACTTCGAGTTATACTCGTATATATATATCTACAATAATCTAAAGTTACCTAATATTAAAGCGCGGCGTTGAGTTCCGCCAATTGTAATGCCTCACTTCGGTGGAAAGTGGGGAACGGAAATGTTAAAAGAGAACAGAGTGTCTTAACACCAGGTTCTCGCGTTCCCTCTGCCTTCCCTGGTATGTGCGGGATACAGAGTGAAGCCAAAAAATGCCAATATCCTGTGAATTCCGATGGAAAGTGGATAATGGAGAGTCATGAGTCATGAGTGATTTATTTTGTTTTAACTAAGCATGTTGTATCTGCCAATAAGTGTTTGTTACTCAGATTAAGTCCTGTGTACTGAATATGTTGTATGTACTGTTGTAAACAAACGTTGGTGGATCAATAAATAAATACAAAAAAATGACATTAGGTTCTCTTTGACTATACAAATGTCAACCAATTACTTCACTAGAAACTTAGGAAACTAAATGAACCTCATCAAAAATTTAATTTCCTCAAAAAAATAGTTTTATTAGATGTTTAGATATTAAGTATTAGAACCATTTACTCCCGAGTGGATTTTTTCATAGAAGAAAAACCCAAAGACTATATAATAGTTGCAAATGTACAACAATATGAATAATTAGTTATTTGAAATTACAGAAATCCCCGATTATTGTTAAATGAATAGAAAAGTGCTTTTAATAAAAGATCTTTTAATTTTTCTATTGAAATTTAATTAAGTATACAGTTGTATACAACAAGGCAAAAGCACGGCGTTGAGTTCCACCACTCAGCACGCAATGCCTCAATTCGGAGGAAAGTGGGGAACGGAGCGTCTTAACACTAGGTTCCCTCTATCCTGCTATATGCGGGATACAGCGTGAAGCTATGTATGTATGTATACAGTTAGGTTATGTTATCTATGTCACGAAATACAATGCCTTTAAAATAAAAATGAACAAAAATATCTATTATATGCCAGATTACCGCCACATTATTAATGTAACTTAGCCTTAAGAATAATAATATTTGTAAACGAGTATAATAATTCCTATAATCGAGAATAGAACCGGCACTCTTAAAATTTAAAAAAAAAGCTAAAAGAAGTCCAAAGCATTTCTTTGTATTAACGTTAATAGAAATATACTTATGTTTATAGGCTAAATCTAAGCGTCTAGCTTAGATATTCAGTATGGATTTCTCTTAGACGAAAAACCCAAAATATTTAACAATCGTACAAACACACAGTCACAAGTCACAGTCTTTGAGTTTCTTTTTACTAATTACTAAGAACTTATATTAAATCCAAAGGTATAACAATATCAATAATAAGTAATTAGCCGATTTCAAAAAAGAAGGAGTTCTCAATTCGACTGTATTTTTTATGTGTGTTACCACATAACTTTCTATTGGATGAGCCAAATTTGATGATCGTCTTTTATATAATAGCTAGTACTTTTGATGTGGTTTCATTTAAATTAAGCTAAGATCTGACGAGTGGTTATTGAGTTATTCGTAATAACTTTACTTTTCAGTTCATTTAATTTGAAATCAGTTTTCTTGTTAAAATATTAACTATTTTAATCAAAATCCCAGATTATCGTTAATTATATAGAAAACTATATTTTTACTAGAAAGCAAGCTTTTGCGTCAATAAAAGGATAAAGCTTTTAAGAATATTACGTTGCATAATTTTAATCGCCTTAAAAATGAAGCTTATTATCCATTGGATGTGAACATTAATGAAGAAACTTTGAAAGACTTAATTTAAAAGACAATTTTATTTACTAATTTATGTATAGTGTAAATAATTAATAATTTCATGGAATTAAAATAAAGCACTAAGCTAGCAATAACAGTATATCAGAGTTCCCGTTGACGTGTTAACAACGCGCCTTGTTAACATATACGACGACGACGATGACGTGTTAACATATACGTTGCCTAGCAACGTATATGTTACTTTATATAAACATGGATGTCAAGGCATGGTAGTGTGTATAACATTTATTTTTTTAATTTGGAAAGATATCATTCTGCGCTCCTCGCTACATAAACTATAAGTGTGCCAAATTTCATGCTCCTCCGTCCGCGTAATTTTCGTAATAAGGGGTACAAAATTATTGCTTCATGCATTAATATTAGTGATGTTCCAGATATCCGTATTTGTATCCGCGGATATTCGAGGAAGAAGAAAGATCTGTATCCGTATTTTTCTTCTTATTCATTTTCAATTGATATAATGAAATGCATGCGTGAAATAGTTTACGTGCTGAGTGGCGGAACTCAACGCCGCGCTTTGCCTTGTTACCAGACCCAAAATATTAATCATTATGGAAATTAAATATTGGTGAATTGTATTGCTGACATCGATTGAGCAAAAAATAAAGATCCGTTTCCGTATCCGTATCCACGTATTTTATTACCAAATATTCAAATAAATAATTATTAATATATTCTAATAATAAATTTCAGAACAGTATCCGCGGATACACATTTTTAACGATCCTGCACATCACTAATCATAAAAAATCAAAATCAAAATATTCTTTATTCAAATAGGCTATTACAAACACTTTTGAATCGTCAATTTACAAAAGATGTTAGGAGTGTCAGTCCTAACGGAAGCTACCACCGGCTCGGAAGGCAGTTCTGCTGAGAAGAGCCGGCAAGAAACTCAACAGTTGCTCTTTTCAAACAAAAATTTATAATAAATTTACAGCAACGATAAGCCTCCTGAGCGAGCATCAACAACATTTAATTCCACACGTTACCATCTGTATAAGTAGTATTCTTGGACAGAATAATATACTTTCTTTAATAATATATTTTTAATTAATATATAGATATAGTATATATGCTTTTTAATTAGTTAGACATCTCGTCATGTGAAACTTACATTACGAATTTCTATTAAAATAACAGAGCCTACATCTGACATCGCACATGTCATACTTCACCCAAACATAGATTAATGATTCAAGGAGCGAGTGAGCCACAAGTTTACCAATTATAACTTTCTATGACTTTCCTTTGCCTAAATAAGTTTAAAGTAATATAATATAATGTATCTTTAATGAAATAATAATTTTATTTTGAGTTGTGTTTTGCAAGTTTTAAGTTATATTAGGGAACTTTTTTTAGCTTCACGCTGTATCCCGCATATAGCAGGGTAGGCAGAGGGAACCTAGTTTTAAGACAATCCATTCTCTTTCAACAATTCCGTTCCCAACTTTCCGCCGAATTGAAGCATTGCGTGTTGCCGCGCTTTGCCTTGTTACCAAACCCAAGAAACGAAAATACTAAATTTTACATTTCCTGGAGTGGGGATCGAACCCACAACCTGTCGCATTTACAGTCGTACCCTTGTGCCTCTGCGCCACGACAGGCATTATATAAGGCAAATTATTTTCTTAAATAAGGTTCGATAAAAATCTGAATTTTATTTACATTTTTTATATAGATTCACGCTGTATCCCGTACATAGCAGGTTATGCAGATGGAACCTGAGAACCTAATGTTACTACACTCCGATCTATTTCCGTTCTTTTTTCGTCGATATGAGGTATTGCGTAAGGTATCCAGTAGTGGACGTGTTCTGGCTGACGACGAGGTATTGCGTGCTGGAAGGTGGAAATTAACATCGCTTTTGCATTGATACCAGTTAAGAAATTAAAATATTAATTATTTATAATGATCAATATATAGAATTTTCCTTTCCTGTAGTGAGACTGGAACCCTTCAAAATGTCGAGTTTGAAGTAATAAGTTTCATATGCTTTAACCTCTACACCACGACCGGCTTCTTATATTTTTTTAATCGATAAATTTTATTTATATAAA
Organism: Philaethria dido; assembly: GCA_033558755.1. Classification (NCBI taxonomy): domain Eukaryota; kingdom Metazoa; phylum Arthropoda; class Insecta; order Lepidoptera; family Nymphalidae; genus Philaethria; species Philaethria dido. Next base: position 104,865 of record JAKGSA010000362.1, on the reverse strand, counting down.
AATAGACTTATTTGTATTTACTTCAACAGAGTACGGCGTTAAGCTCCACCTAACACGTAAAGTAGATTTAAAAGCATCCTATGTTATCCGGCATATGCATAAAGATGAAGAAAAAAGCAGCAGCTTCATGCTTTATTCCGCATAGCAGGGTGCATGGATGAACCTAGTTTTTAGACACTCCGTTTACCGCTTTCCACCCTTTTTGATCTATAAGATAAAGATAAAATAATGAAATTTTACAATTTATTCAATATTATTTACGTACCTGATAAGCTAAGGCGGTAATAGGATTAACCTTTTGTTTTTATTATGACTTTGTTTGTAAAACTCATTAAGTCATAAACCCTTTTGTGAAATGATTCAATTCTAAGAAATCTCTTTTTACACTATGTATTATATTATATAATACATGGAACAGGTTACTAAATTTTGTTGTAAGCTGTATTGTCTTGAAAGAATTTTCCAGAAATGGCTTTATCTTTTAATAGTAAAACAAAAGAAATCAGTATCTTTCTTAAGTTATTATTATTACATGTCTGTGAATATTTTTTCTATCCTAATTTTACAATACACCGCTTCTATGAAGCTTAGCTATTAAGTGATATAATTTTTTTACTGACAATGTATGTACTTAGCGTGAGGTGTAAAAAAAAAATATTTTTATGTATCTTCATGCTTTGTCTGCATATGCAGAGCAAAAGGTAATCAGAGTGAACCTAATGTTAAAACACTCTGTTCGCCGGTTTACGCTCAAATTCGAGACATTGCGTGTAAAGTGACGGGACTTAACGCCGCTTTTTATCTCTCCGTAATTGTAAGAACACGACAGGCGTCACCCACCACCACACCCTTTTTCTTCACTTATCGATTGTCGAGAATCTTGAAAGATCTGATATGTGACTAATGCTGAAAAGCTGTTATATGTTAACTATATATAAATATAAAGTGACAAAAACACAAATAAAAATAAATAAAATTTTTAGAAACAATATAAAAATTTTGACTTGAGCCCGCGCCTCTTGAAAACAGAAATTTGTAATAATTTCGACGTAGATGAATAAAAATGCAGAGCGCTTAGACGGCTTCCAAGAGGCGCGGGTTCGAGTTCCGCTGCGTTAAACTTTTCATGCGTTTTCTAAAAAATGTTTTTCGTTTCCTAAGTGTGTAATTAACACTTCCAAATATCAAAAAATAAACAAGATCCAGTAATATAATGACATAGTGGAAAATATTCAATGCATTTTTAACGAAACCCCGAAACGCATTCATTTGCATCGGACTAAAAATATGGTCCGCACTACGCGATATGACATGACAAATATTCAGATGTTAGTATGAAATACAAAAAAGTGTTTGATAAAACGAGATTTTTGTCAGCTTACCCAAATCCTATTTTCAGGGGAATTTTATTATATTTTTTTTACAGTTTCACGCTTTTTCTAGCACACAATTCAAATTCAGAAGCTACAATAGTCAAAAAGAATCTAGTGTGAAGACACTCCGTTCTCCGCATTCCGCCTGAATTTTATGTATTACGTGGAATTCAATGCCGTGGTTTGGTCTTACGGAAGCGAGGTGATGAAAATAAATCAAATACGTATATTATCCATTCCGAACTGAAATTAGAAATTTACATATCCATATATAATTAGGTACATACAATTATTTTTACTAGTGTCCTCGTTGACGCGTTAATAACACTATATAATTATTTAGGTAATTTCATATATTTTTTATGTATTATTTTAAAAAGATACTATCATTCTGCACTCCTTCGGTATATAAACTATAAATGCGCCGAGTTGTATGCTCCTCTGTCCGCGTAGTTTTCGTAAAAAGGAGTCCAAAGTTTTCGCTTTATGTATTAATGTATAGATTTGAACTATTTTTTCATTTCCTTGCCACGTTACGACAACGCGCGGCGTTGCGTTCCGCCAACCAACACGCAACGTCTCAAGTTCAGACGGAAAGCAGAGCAGAACGAAGTGATTGACACTAGGTTCTCTATGCCCACATTGCTTCACGAAAAAGTGTAAAGCTGGAAAAAAATCATTACTCTTCTAGTAAAATCTTTCATTATAATAATAATTAAATAATATCATTAATTATAACCAAAATTTAAAGCTCAAGTTTTTGTAGTACCTAGAGCGTATCTAGATAAAGAATAAATAGAAAATAATAAATAATTCTTAAGTGAAAGCTACGAATCATTATAAAAATATCAAAGCATCGTATTATTAAATCAAAGGAATTTATAAAGCACAAACGAAATGAAAATTTGGTTTAATGAAAACAACCGCAGAGCTTTTATTCATATTTCATTTTATATCGACGGCCCTCGTGGCGCATTGAAATTACTTGAATGTCTTATTATGTCATAAATCATGGATTCGAATCCTTCATATCTTACTTATTTCTGAATTTTAAATTGGGTGTTTAGTTTAATATTTTTTTTTTCAACTTCACGCTGTATTCCGCATGTAGCGGGATAGGCAGAGGGAACCAGAGAACCAAGTGTTAAGACACTCCATTCTCTTTCAACAATTCCGTTCCCCACTTTCCGCCGATTTTAGGCATTGCGTGTTGAGTGGCGGAACTCAACGTCGCGCTTTGCCTTGTTACCAAACCCAAGAAATGAAAATACTAAATTTTACATTTCCTGGAGTGGGAATCGAACCCACAATATTTTTTAAAGTGTTATTTAGATACTTAGGGTGAGAAAAGTATCATTGGAAATATAAAAAAATACGTAGCACTTGGAAATTTGGACAGCATTCCAAAAGGACTTTCAGGACTCTACTGTATATATTTCAGACATTACTTAAAGCCTGTACGTTGTGGTCAATTACAATTACCATTTAGGTTAAGTTGCACTATAGTCAAAAGTCTTGGAAAGTGCAAAAGACAAAGCGATATGATACTAAACTCTTTATAATGCGAATGACCAAAAGACTTATACGTATTTTTTGTATAATCAAAATATATAATTTTAAGTTGTTAGAGACACATCCTAAAATCCTTTATTTTTCACTAAAATGGATAGTGAGGGTACTGAATAAAATATAAAATAGAATGGCGGTCTTTATTACGAATAGTAACATTTTCTATGTAACCAAATCGTAAGAATCTAGCGAAAAGACAACCTTGTAATTGCTATCCAACTAAAAAAAAATGTCAAATGTTGATGATATGTTGTCATCTTTAAATATGACATAATGTAGTTTTAATTTTTCATACACTTCTTGTAAGACCGTCTTTCAGGGTCTTGTAAGACCTTCGATTAACCTTATTTAATTCGTTGGTTTCGTTCACATCAAAAACACAGAAGAAATCTACTACTTAACTCCTGGTTCCAGATAGACCTCCAATACGATAGTAACGGGTTCACCTATTAGTTGAAATAATTTGTTCTTTATTCAAATAGACTATTACAAGCACTTTCGAATCGTCAATTAACATAAAGATGTCAGTATTGTTACTCCTACCGGTAGGTACCACCGAAAGACAGATCTACAGAGAAGAGATGACAAGAAACTCAATAATTGCTTTCTTCAAATATATTTTTTTACAATAACTTGACAACTATAATGAGCCTTTCGGGCATCAACAGCATTTAATTGCACACATTGACATCAGTATAGTATTCTAATGAAGCTCTTGAAAGTATTACTGAAGATGGCGTAAATGCAATATCTGTTATAAAGTTAAAAACCAAATAACCCAATGAAATACAATGGACATTTAGTAAAATGCATGACAAATTACTTGATGATTAATCTTAATCTCATCTGCAAAAAGTGAATGTCAGTTTTATTTTGGTACTTCCCTGTTTTTATTTAAACCGTTTGAAATGAATTCAAGGTTTCAATGATCGATCAGTTCAAGTGTGAAGGTTTAAAGAAATAAATACAATTGAATTGGCTGTAAATGTCTACCTAGATTTATAGTTAAGTACTAATCTAAGATTTAGGCAGTGTTTGACTACGACGTATTTAGGTTTAGGTTTGAATCAAGACACGGTACGGTAGATCACTGTTCAATTCCGATACAGCTTAGTACCTATCAGTGGCGAGGGGAGAAAATTTTAGTTAGGCAAGCCAGTAAATTTCTGTTAGTACTAGGTTTTCTTATCTGTTTGTTCCTATCGTATATAAAGCTGAACTAAGTGACATGTCACAATTCTCTCCATTTTCTGCTTATTAATTTTGTAAGCAATAATAAACATATTTAAATTATGTATCTATTTATCAACGTAAGAATATCTTGGGTCTGGGCATATTTGCCAGAACATCAGTTTCTTGTTTTTTTTATTGTCACTTAACAGTTTTCACCAGTTCTTTTAACATTTTAACTATTTACCTTTTTTTTTTTTTTTTTTTATTGATAACGGACGGCAAACGAGCAGAAGGACCACCTGATGGTAAGTGGTTACCTTCGCCCATAGACATCTACACCACCAGAGATGTTGTAGATGCGTTGCCAACCTAGAGGATACTGATGGAAGGGGGGACAATGTAGTAGTCCACTATCAGAACCGCCACATTTTGGGGAAAGGATGGGTGGGAAAGGGGAAAATCTGGCTCACATGCCGTCGAACCGGAACACATCATAAGATATTTGGCGGTTCGTCTTTGACATGATAGTGGTCGCGAGCCAGTCGGAGGACGAACCTCCTACCACCTAACAAAACCTCCCTTCTTTGTGGACTGTCCTGTACATTTACTATACTAATAATATCATCTGTCCAAATTTCACGTTTTAATCATCAGTGTCTATACGTCAGCCAGTTGTAACATTTATATGATATGTATATATCAGAGTAGCTATCACAGCAGCTTCAGCTAGTGGTCAGGATATTATAGAATAGAGAACGTACTGTCTCAACACTAGGTTCTCGTTTGTCCTTCTTCAACGTCGCAACGAAGCGATTTTGTGCCATGAATTTTTTAATGGAATAATAGGTGGAGAGTGTACAAATCAAGCTAGCATTTTACGATATGCTTTAGGAAGTTGCTAGATTTTTCTTAATTCACAACCATGCCAATTAATCAACTTTCTTTCTTTTTGATTAAGTTTTTTTTATTAATAAAAAATATCCTACAGTCTCTTTTAATATCTCTAAGAATATACCAGTTAGTTAGTTATAAGTTAGTGTAGTTAGTTAGTACTAAGTCTTATGATAATTGGATTGATACTAGCTTCCCTCTGCGGCTTCGCCCGCGTGAATATCGCATATCAAGATCAAACTTAGCATACCAGCATTTATAATGATTAGTAGGGATATTTCAAGTTTCAATTTCGTTACTTGCACCCTAAATGGGTAAATTTAATAAATTAAACCATGAAACTTTCGTGTTTCTAATTTTGAGTCGAGCGAGTGATTACTTGTTAAGAATCAACGAGTATTCATATCTCCTAAACTTTGGTGCCGACTTGGCGGGTACTGAAGGTTTCTAATATATAACTTAATACCCCTATTTAACTGAAAAAAGAAAATTAACTTTAAATAATAATGCACTGAAAAGTATAATTATTACGAATAACTCAATGGCAAACTAGCCTAAGGATCTCCTAACTGGTAAATGGGTACCACATTAGCCCATTAGCTATCCAAAACACATAGAGATATATCAAAATTCGTTGCCATCCTACAGCATTCAAATAAAAAAGGATCGATATTGATAGTAGTCTTCGCTTTTTTAACCAGTCAGTTATTAATTAAAGCGGCAAGGATGGGTGGGAAAGTGATAGAAACCTGCAGCAGTACATGTGTATTGCCTAATTTATTTATTCAGGGGCTTTGGCATAGTTAAAATTTGTATGGACAAATGTGGAACGCAAGTATCTTTTATAATACACACACTACCACATGTTTCACATGAACTATTATACGTTGCTAAGGCAAGGAGCATTTTACGCGTCAACGGGATTACTAGAATCTTTTTTTTTATATTTACGCTGTATCCCGCATATAGCAAGGTAGGCAGAGGGAACCTGAGAACCTAGTGTTAATACACTCCGTTCTTTTTCAACAATTCCGTTCTCCACTTTCGGCCAGGGTTGAGTCAGCTGCGTGCTGAGTGGTGGGAACTTAACGCCGCGCTTTTGCCTGAAAGACAGATTCCAGGAAATGAAAATACTAAATATTATTTTAAAATTTTCATTTCCAGGAGTGGGAATTGAACCCACAACCTGTCGCGTTTACAGTCGCACGCTTGTGCCTCTGCGCCACGACAGGCGTTAGTACAGTATCACTATTGTAATATATATCTTCGTAAATTCCATTGCAAATTGTTGGACAATTAATGGCTTAAAAGCATTTGTGTAAAGTACTTAAATATTCTTTTCTTTTATAACTTACAAAAGCTTTTAAATTTAATATTAAAAGCTTTACTATCATATCTTTTATTAAAAATGTATTGAACAATTATGAAAAGCTTTATTACAGTTCTGACTGAAAACATGATTCCCAGTCGGGCAATGCACAAAGCGCGGTTGAGTTTCACCAGTCAATATGAAATATTTTGTTTTCAGGCGGCAAATGGAATACGGAGTGTTTTAACACTAGATTCTCTCTGGGACTGCTATGTGGAAGGTATAATATAGTCGCGCTCAACGTATTTAAAAGTGTCTGTATACTATAAGTTGTGGGTCTTATTATTTTTCCTTCCCCACAAATCAAGTAATCAATGCCAAAAATATGCTATAAGTGGAGAATTAAGTCATTTTTCACGGTCTATCAAAGAACATTGAATAAAAGTAACATAGAAATTACTATTGACTGAGGCAAAAAAAAAGAAAAGTCCCGGTGAGTTTCTTGCGCCGGTTCTTCTCAGGTCTGAGGCGTTAGATTTTGTGAGCTGGTGGTAAACTATTTGACGGTCAAAAAATGAAGCTTGTAACTTCTTTGATTTGATTTAATTTGACTCATACTTTTTCATGCAAACAAGATCTAAGCGGATTTAGATGAAACATTATGAAAATGTAGATTATACGGCAAAATAGCACATAGGCTGCAATTCATAAAGATTTTTTATAGTTTAATCACGATAAGTACCCATATATAAAACTCTTGCGTTTCTTGGTGACAGACAATATACACATGGAACTACTGGCCGTAGAACGCTGAAATTTTGTTATTGGAAAAAAATAGGATTTCCAGTTTTACAGTCCACATAAACGAAGTCGTGGTATACAGTTAGTTCTAGCTTAACAATTTACAACTAGTATCATAAAGTCGTACTCTAAAATAACCTAAGCCTTTACTAATGCATATTTAAAAGTAAAATCAACGGTAGCACAAGAAAACTTTTTTTAAAAGGTTTTTTTTACCACATGCTATGTGCGGGATACAGATCCCGCACATAGCAGGGTAGGGAGATGGAACCAAAGAATGTAGTGTTAAGACACTCCGTTTTCTTTTAACATTTCCGTTCCCCACTTTCCACCGAATTGAGGCAATGTGTGCTGAGTGACGGAGTTCAACGCCGCTCTTTGCCTTGTTACCAGAGCAAGAAAATACTAAATATTAGTTTTAATATTTTCAAGAAAACTAGTTAGATATTACAAGATGGGAACTTGAAGAAATTATTTTCCGATACGTTCAAAGTTTGCAGAGATTCAAAAGTTTGATTGTGCCCCAGAGACTTAAGTTTAGAGGTACGGGTGGGGCATGAGTTGTACGTAGGGTGGAATAATTGATGTGCTGGGCGAGTGTGAGACATAATAATTGCGAAATGAAGCAATATTACCTCTAAAGTGTAAATGCCATTCCAGTTAATGCCAGTCCATTAACTTATGGAGAAGGCAAAGCGCGGTGTTGAGTTCCGCCACTTAGCATGCAATACCTAAATTCAGTGGAAATTGGGTAACGGAAATATTCAGAGAATGGAGTGTCTTAACACTAGATTCTCAGGTTCCATCTGTCTAGCCTGCCATGAGCGGAATACGGCGTGAAGTTAAAAAAAATGGAAATATTTTTTGTGTATGTTTATTTATAATTATTATGATTTTATTTTGTTTATCTTGTTTTTTATTATTTAGTTAAATTATGATTTAGTCTAACTTAAGGATGGCGAAACTCATTTAAGAAAAGTTGTTTAAAAAGTATCTATTACGCCATTATAATGACAGATACGTACGTAGTAACTATAAAAATTTAAAATATTTATAGTTAACGCTAATTCTTATACAAATAAACCATTAAAACAATAAAATGTACGTTTAATATTTCTTACATACCTGTACCAGGCATATATAGGTTGATAAGATAAAGATAGATACAATAAAGGAATACATGGCGTGCATTATTGCTTGATTTGTTTTAAATATACATAACAGGCCTTAAGGAGCCTATCGTGGTGCAAAGGTACAATCGTGCAAACGTAAGCTCGACAGATCGTGGGTTCGATACTCACTCCGGGAAATGTACATATTTAAATATTTATTATTTATAATAATTAATATTTAGAATTTGCTCTTTCTCAAAAGTGTGGATGGGGACCGGAAATCTTTAGGGAAAGGACAGTCCTAACGTTAGTTTCCCGGGTTCCTTCTGTCTACCCTAGTAAGTGCGGGACACAAGGTGAAAGCTACAGTTTTTTTTTTAACTTCACGCTGTATCCCGCATATAGCAAGGTAGGCAGACACTCCGTTCTCTTTCAACATTTCCGTTCCCGACTTTCCGCCAAATTGAGGCATTGCGTGTTGAGTGGCGGAACTCAACGCCGCGCTTTGCCTTGTTACCAAACCCAAGAAATGAAAATACTAAATTTTACATTTCCCGGAGTGTGAATCGAACCCACAACCTGACGCGTTTACAGTCGCACGTTTGTGCCTCTGCGCCACGACAGGCGCAAACAGCTACAAAAATATTAACCCTATAAATAAATATCAATTAAATTGATACATTTTCTAAAAAATAATAAGCAATATAAATCTACGGAATGGATTTCATTAAAAACTTTATATAATAAAATCAAAAACACAAACATATAATATATTTTCCATAATATTTACAAAAAGGAAAAGGCAACGCTATTCACTAGTATCACATAACGTAAATTTGTAAGATCACTGAAGATCGTAAGTAAAAATAATAAAAGAACTCATATATATTTACGATAGAGCTTAACCCTAATAGAAAGAGGGTAAAAAATGCAAAGCACCGCATTGTCAAAACAATATAAATATTTGGTAACGGGGACGGGGCATATAAAAATGACGTATCGCCCCCAATGTTACACTTTGGCCGAAATTGACCAATTTTTCAGAATATAATCCCTCTAACATACGGCTCTTTTACTGTAACATTTATTTATGACAATTGTAGTGTTTTGTTTTAATTTATAAATAATACGTTTAGGTTTCCAGGTCATCATTGCGCAGTGGGAGAATGTTTAAATATAAACGCGATAGTTGCGAATTCTGTTACTACTCGGGGGAGTGATTGTATTTAAATTGTTTTCATTTGTCCGCTCTGGTAAGGTAAAAACTGTCGAATGTCGAACGGAAGGTCTTGATTCGAGGTTCATTAAATTACTGGCAATTTAGACACATCGTGGGACTCTTAATCTACCCCGCACTTTCTTTAAGTATTCGACTAGGCAAAAATAATATTTTTTTAAAGCATAAATGCTTTAATATATCATAATATTTGAAATACTAAAACTATAATACTTACATACATACACACATAGCTTTACGCAGTATCCCGCATATAGCGGGGTAGGCAGAGGGAACCTAGTGTGAAGACACTCCGTTTCCCACTGTCCGCCGAATTGAGACATTGCGTGCTTGTAACCAAACCCAGAAAATGAAAAATTCCATTTTCTGGAGTGGGAATCGAACCCACAACCTGTCGCGTTTACAGTCGCACGCTTGTTTCTCTGCGCCACGACAGGCGTTTACTTAAATAATATTAATTTAGTTGGAATGAAAATGGTAACCACAATATTTTGATATCTTTTAATAATTATATATAGGCTTAGTTTTATTATCAGAAATGTTTCTATATTCATCAGAAAAATTGAAAAAAAAGATATAAATAGAGGAGGCCTGTCGTGGCGCAGTGGCACAAGCGTGCGACTGTAAATGCGACAGGTTGTGGGTTCGATATCCACTCCAGGAAATGAAAATATTTAGTATTTTCATTTCCTCGCTCACCCGAGCGAGAAATTTTACTTCTTTTTTTTATTTCTTTACCCGAAGTTATCAAACAATGCAAAGAGCGGCATTGAGTTCCGCTATTCACCACGCAATGCCTCGATTCGGCGGATAGTCGAGAACGGAAAGAATGGAAATACTAAGAGAACGTATTGTCTCAATACTAAGATGTCAGGTTCCCTCTGCCTACCCTGCTATATTTAGGATATAGCGTGAAGCTAAAAAAATATATAAATGGAGTGTTCGATAACCAGTCAATGCACAATCTCAGAAACTATCTATCTGCCCCACGATGGCCTTATCCTTATTTATATAATAAAGCATTCAGTTTTTCTGTATAGTTGCGTATATAGAAAAACGAGAAGAGAAGAACTTCAGAGAAAACCTCTTATTGAGACACTCCGTTCTCCACTTTCCACCTGAAACTGTGATATGTGATAAGTGGCGGAGAAATGAACATAATTTAAATAACATATAATCTTTCCTTTGAGTTAGAATCGAATCCACAACCAACGGCGTTAACTATCTGACAGTGTCCCACTGAACCACGATGACGTTTGATGAATATTTTGATTGACTGGTAGTTAAATTTTATCTTATAAGCATTTAACTCATAAAGCCTTCAAATATTGCTAAAGTGTCAAATATAACTAATCTTTAGTTTGAAACGATTAGTCATGGATTACTATGCCAGTTTATTAATTTTCATGTTATAACATAAAGAGAACAAAGAGGTTGAAGATACATTTATTTATGAGGATTAATTCGGTTTCAACATTACTAGGTTAAATAGAGTATAACAAAAGGTACTTACCAGTGGCGAGACGTCCATACAACTCGATTCCCACTGGCTTGCCTAACTTTTCAAAGAACAAATATGCGACCTAAAAAAAAAGCTGGCCAGTAAATTGTGGAGCTCCAAAACACAAAGTCAAACAAGGTGAGATTGCTAAAAAAAGAAAGTTCACCAGGAAAATATTGGGCATAAAAATGCAAAAAAAACAAGCTCTGACATTATTTAAAAAAAAAAGGTCATCGCCAAAATTCGATAATGAAATTACGAAATACCTTGACATCCTATACCACTTTCCCTAAATATATCGGCTTCCCTAAAAATTACCGGCTTCCCTTAATTTACCGGCTTGCCTAACTAAAATCCCTCGCCACTGGTACTTACTAACAATGTGAGGTATTCTTTCGTCATGTAGCATATATTTTATATGCTAGTACTATGTGAAAAATGGGCTGTTGACAGTAAACTAAGACGTCTATGTCGCTTTACAATTTATCCCGCATAGCAGGATGATGCAAGAAGTGTCTAGACACTCCGTTCAATGCTTTCCGTCTGAATTCGAAACATTGTGTGTTCAGGAACGGAACTCAACGCCGCGCTCGAAGAGATAAGTGAAACAAAAAAAAATCTTATTGCTTACTTACTTAACTTCACGCTTTATCCCTAGCGGGGTAGTCAGAGAGAACGGAGCGCCAAACCTGCATACCTCTTTCGCCTCGTCCACAGTCATTAACCTTTTAATGCATGCCCTCCGGGGAGTCCTCATGCTTTTTACGTGACCTTCCTCCAGTATCATTGATACTGTGTTCTCGAAGGTCAACCGAGGTCTCCCCTTACCTCTCTTACCGCAAAATCTTATTAGTACAGTGAAATAGTACACTGGGTACGGTTATGATAGATTTACAAATACGCTTGTATTTTAGATCGTAGCATACTAGATATTATTGTGTTTTCATGTCCCCGGCACTCTTTGTTATTTCTTAAAGTTTCGCTAACATCACGACTGTCACTACCATACCCTGTAATAGCTGTTTAAATCAAAATATATTTCAGGGGCGTCGTGGCGTAGAGTCACAAGCGGGCGACTGTAAACGCGACAAGTTGTAAGTTCGATTCCCACTCCAGGAAATGAAAAAATTAAATAATTATGATAATTAATATTTAGTATTTTCATTTTCTCGTTCTGGTTACAACTTGGCAGCCTTAATTCGGTGGAAAGTGGGGAACGGAAATCTTAAACGGGGGTATCTTAAACATGTAATTACTCAACATACCTTAAATTACCTTCATAAGTACTAAAACAGAATATTTTTACGCATCCAAAAATATATTTGCAAAATTATATAGCTTTTCTGTACCCCCAAGCTACGTATGAATGTTCGGTTTCGCTCGGTTTAACGGATTCCCAATAAAAGTTTCTTTTGGAAATTTCACGGACCATTGCACAAACGTGTTACGATCTTGACGATAGAAATTCCTTCGCACGTAAACAACATTGTGCTTTCCAAAAGTTACGAACGAAGAAATCAAATAAGATTTAATGTTTATGTATATATTTAGTATGTAAATAAATAATTATTGTTATTATTATATATTAAGTATGATATGGCTTTTGTGCCCTGAAAATGGGATATTTATGAGATAAAAGTGTTTTTTTGCCGCAGTTAGAAGGAAGTGAATGTGACAAAGAGTAAAATCTAAATAATATTTTTTTTAGCTTCACGCTGTATCTCGCTCATAACAGGGATACGCAAAAGGAACTTAAAACCGAGTGTTAATTCTTAATTTCTTTACGATAAAAATAAAATGATTTATATCTAATTGATATATCTAGTTACACCTGTCGTGGCGCAGAGGCATAAGCGTGCGACTGTAAACACAATAGGTTGTGGGTTCGATTCCCACACCAGGAAATGGAATTTTTCATTTCCTGGGTTTGGTAACAAGGCAAAGCGCGCCGTTGAATTCCGCCACTCAAGCCGCAATGCCTCAATTCGGCAGAAAGTGGGGAACGGAGTGTCTTAACACTAGGTTTCTTCTGCCTACCCTGCTATATACGAGATACAGCGTGAAGCTATGTATGTATGTATATATATCTATTTATTTTATTACTATAATTTAGAATTACATCAAAATAACTACTTTTTACTATCAATAATAAAAACAAATAAGAAACTTATTCAATATTAATAAATCCAGTTGAATTGTCTATTAATTTTCAACTTTCAACTTCCCCACTTTATCACAAATAAACTCAAACATACTTCTTTTTAGAAAATTGGTTAAATTCTAAAATATATCCACAAAGTTCCCTTTAATATATAAGTGTCCACACCAACGCCAACGCGACGCCAGAACAGATGCAGCGCTGCATTTCCTGAACTAATGACCTGTGAAGTACTAGATTAGATGCTACTAAACAAATTACTGTATATGCGGTCTATATGTTACCGCTTTATTTAATTGTTGCGACATTATAGTTAATGGTTACTGTATTTTTAGTTTAAAATATTTGGCAAGTACCTATTACGATTTGGAAATGTATAAAAATATTATCTTTTCTTTTTTTTTCTTTGTGGAGCTATCACTCTGTATCTCGCATATAGCAGGGTTGGCAGAGGGAACCTGAGAACCTAGCGTTAAGACACTTTGTTCTCTTTCAACAATTTCGTTCCCCACTTTCCGCCGGATTCAGGCATTGCGTGCTGAGTGGCGGAACTCGCCTTGTTACCACACCCTGGAAACAAAAATACTAAATATTATTTATTTATTATATTAGTTGCTTATTGTATTACTATATATTGCATAAGGCATATAGGCACAAGCGTGCGACTGTAAACGCGACAGGTCATGGGTTCGATTCTCACTCCAGGAATTTTAAAAGTTAGTATTTTCATTTCTTGGGTTTGGTAACAAGGCAAAGCGCGACGTTGAGTTCCGCCACTCAACACGCAATGCCTCAATTTGGCGGAAAGTGGGGAACGGAATTGTTGAAAGAGAATGGAGTGTCTTAACACTAGGTTCTCTGGTTCCCTCTGCCTACCCTGCTATATGCGGGATATACAGCGTGAAGTTAAAAACAAAATATGTATATTAAATAACTAATAAAAAAATAAACGTTTGGTAATACAGTCTACAAAGATAACTCAAAAATATGATTTTATCAAGGGATATAGCTAAGATATATAGAGTTTATCGTGGCTCAGTGGGACAGCGTCTGACTTTAAACGTCATTGGTTGTGGGTTCGATTTCCACTAGGGGGAATAATTATATGTAATTTATTATCATTTCCCCACTCTGATAAAACAAAGCTAGGCGTTGAGTTCCGCCAATCAATACGCAATGTCTCGAATTTGTCATAAAAATTGAAGAAAGCAGTGTATTAACTCTAGGTTCTCTTTGACTACCCTGCTAGGTTCTGTCTTATTTGTTTATTTATAACATGAATATTATATACCCACATAACTTCACTCTGTATCCTGCAAATAGCAGAGTATGCAGAAGGAGCCTAGTGTTAATACACTCCGTTCCCCACTTTCCACCGAATTGAGGCATTGCGTGCTGAGTAGTGGAACTCAACGCCGCGCTTTGCCTTGTTACCAAACCCAAGAAATGAAAAATTTCATTTCCTGGAGTGGAAATCGAACCCACAACCTGTCGCGTTTACAGTCGCACGTTTGTACCTCTGCACCACGACAGGCGTTATATTATATAATATTACAAAATATAAGTAATAATAAAACAGAGTCTTCTAAATGTTTTATTATTTTCTTTATGTCCAGATCGTAACTTTTTATTGTGATTACATTGTGTCTTGTAAAAGCCTTAAAATTGTGACAACGTAAGCTCTATGTAGGTAATTTAGGATTTTTCTTAATACATTTCTGTATAAAAAATAATTATATGATAAACCATATAAGAATTTTTACGTAGCTAATGAACTAAAAAAGAAAAATAATTACTTGAATTCGGGTGGAAAATACAGAAAAGAGTGTCTAGAGAGAGAGTCCTAGAGAGAATATGTGTCTACATATTCTCTCTGACTTCTTTCTGTGTTTTCTAACATAGCAGCGTCTATGTAAGAAGAAATTTCTCGCTGTATTCCGTACATAGTAGGGTAGGCAGAGAGAACCTGTATACCTAGTTTTAAGACACTCCGTTCCCCACTTTCCGCCGAATTGAGGCATTGCGTGCTGAGTAGCGGAACTCAACGCCGCGCCTTGCCTTGTTACCAAACCCAAGAAATGAAAATACTAAACTTTTACATTTCGTGGAGTAGGAATCAAACCCACAACCTGTCGCATTTACAGTCTTCACAGTTTCAGTGGGAAATGATATATTTTTTGTAATAATTGGCAAATCGATCCGATTAAAATATGTTAATTACTATAATCTATCAGGGTTTTATTAATTTGTTGCGGCGTCGTGTATCGTCGGCCTGCGGTTTTATCTTATTGGAAGCTACCGCATAATTAGTGTGGTAGAGTCAATAAATCGATGTTTGTATACTTATACTATTATAATGTATATGCATGTATTATTTATATTGTGTATTTATCATCATTTCATTATTAAATAAATAATTAGAATTTTGAAAGATAAAAGGTGAACCGACTTCAATGAAAATGCACTAAAAACTACAATTACTATGACTACCTTAACTAAATTTAAATGGAACCACATTAGAAGCCACTGACAGCTAGTCAGTGGTTTGCCTAATTTTTCAAAGTATAAAATATAAAAATATTAATATGTAAACGCGACAGGTTGTGGCTTCGATTCCCACGCCAGGAAATAGATTTTTTTATTTCCTGGGTTTGGTATCAAGACAAAGCGCGGCGTGGAGATCCGTCACTCAGCACGCAATGCCTCAATTCGGCGGAAAGTGGGGAATGGAGTGTCTTAACACTAAATATCCTCTGCCTACCCTGCTATATGCGGGATACAGCGTGAAGCTATGTATGTATGTAAAAATAATTTTAATATTTTGAACCTACGACTACTAACAAATAAATACTAAACATTTTATAACCAATTGACAATATAAACACTCAATAACACTTAACAATAAAATGAACTTTTCATTGACAAAAGGTTTCTCCTTCACAAGACTCAAAATACTGGGCACTACGTCGATTAATTGCTTCAATTCGATTGCTCTAGGACACTCTAATTTAAAGTGCCTTTAAAATTGAATCTACCTTATTTCATAGACCTTAGGTTGAAATTCACTTACATTTTAACTATTAGTACGTAGGTTCGAAGTTACGTGCGGGCAACACCTGGTAGTACGCGCTAATTCTGTTAACAGTTCCATGCTGACCGAAAATCGACGCGAATTGCCGAGGCCCGTCCAAATTCGCAGTAAATTCGAAAAAGAGATGCATTTGTAATGATTCAGATATAAAATGTTTCTTTTTACGTAGTTGTAATTTTTTATGGGTAATTATTTATTTTGTAGTATAAATTTTTTATGGTATATATTTAGCGTAGACAGAGAGAAGAGAGAATTTAAGTTTTAAGGCACTCCGATTTCCTCTTTCTACCCGAAAACAAGACATCGCGTGTAAAGTGGTGGAACTGTTGAAACTCAACGCTGCAAAACCCAAGTGGACATCGAACCATGTGGGTTCGATGGCCACTAATCGTCTAATACAGTTAGTCTAAATGCAAATAAATTTATAGTATGTAGAATAAAATAATTAATTAAAAAAAAATTAATTATTACGCTAGGATCTTTCAGACTACTTTACTACGCAAGAAAAGAGTAAAGTTGCAGATATTGTCGATTTCAATAAAATGCCCTAAAAAGTAAAAAAATATTACGAATAACTCAAAAACTACTTCTCGGAATTTGACTAAATTTAAATGGAAACCACACCAGAATTGGTACACCCAGTAAAATTCTATACTCATATAAAATAAAAATACAGTCGAATTGAAAACCACTTTTTTGAAATCGGCTAAACATAACATTTTAATAAATGATGAAAATTAGAATTAGACATACAAAGTTATGATAAATGAACAGACCAACATACACGTAATAATAACTCGAGGAAAATGCATAGATATGAGCATTCAGTATAAATCAATGGAAGTAATCAGCTATAACTGCAGGCTTACTCCATAATGAATTGGTCTATTGGCCTACTTAATGAAGTGATCATAGTAGATTATGCCACAACGTGTAAACATGTTGATTGTATTAGTTACGTTGATTTTAGATTTGTTATATACAAAGGAAAATCGTAGAGGCAAGAGTCTGGCTGTAAATGTCGGTAAAGGTCATGGATTCGATTCCCACTTTAAGGAGTTAAATTATTTTCTTTTCTCCCCTCTGGCAGGAGAAAATGTGGCGTTGAGTTCCACTACTTAATACGCAATGTCTCAAATTCTGTTGGAAAAATATGATCTTAAAGTAGTCAATTAATATTTTAAATAACATTAAATTTAAAGAAACATGTGTACCTATATTTATCCTTTTTGTATCACCATAAAATGTATTTTACGTAGACTATCCAAGACAAAACTGCTTTTATCGGAGTGTTGGACTCACACATCAAAAATACCACCCATTAAAACTCACCGTAAGCTTCCTCCATTGACATGAGGCATGCTTACGTCATGTTATACCTACCTTTCATTGGCAAAGGGTGAAACATTTATATAGATAAGCCAGTACGAGTATATATAGGTAAGCCGGTATAAAGAGGTAAGCCGGTATATTCAAGGTATAATATTCTTTATTGCATTTTAAAATTAAGGTATAGACTATTAAGATTTTGTCGAGTTTGTTTTTTTGCGAACCCAAATTTTTCTCGACCTTGTTTTGTTTTTTGGCATCCCTAATCTCATAAATGGTCAATTCCACCTTTTTTTTGCATTTATTGTAATATAAAAACGGTAAGCCGATACAAATCGTGTTATATGGACGCTTCGCTACTGCTATATTTATACTAGTTTAATATCAATTAAGCCTCACCTAGTGTTTCTGAGTGCGGCTGATAGATGCCTGGCCTTTGTAAGTTTCAAAGTGACACATCTAACTTTATCGAAGCTCACATCATATTACTCTATGTCAAAGACAGGCCATATATATCTGACATAAAGGCTAGAATTTCATGAAATAGCAAAATTTAATATTGTCATGTCCGATTGGACTGTGTCCGGCTAATGGTCATAGGTTTGAATTCCATTTGGGAAAAAATATATTAATAACAAATATTAATAAAAATATAAGTGAGATCGTTGAGACGCAGTATGATAGTGGCTAACTGTAAAAGTGATAGATTGTAGGTTCAATTTCCACTCGGGGTCATCACTACATTTAAATTATTTATATATTCCGGTACTGGTATGATAAATCGCGGGGATGAGTTCCGCCAATCAACATATATATACATTTCGATTTCGGGCGGAAGAGAAGAGAAGAGAAAAAAAGAGAAGGGAAGAGAAGTTCTATTCTGATCAGAATTGATTCTGATCAATTCTATTCTGATAGAACAGAACAGAATAGAATAGACTTTATTGCATAAAATAAAAATAAAGAGGAATTAACAATATAAATGCCTGTATGCAAAGGCGGTCTTATTGCTACAAGCAATCTCTTACAGACAACCTTTGGTGAACATAGGATAAAATGCAATAAGGAAAAGGGGAATAACCTAGAGCATGAAAAAAAACATAAAACTCAGTAATTAAAAAATAATTTAGAATAGAATAAATAAATAAATATAATTATAATATGCTAATGTATATACAATTACATATACTCGTATATCCATAAATAGATATATTGTGATTATTACATATATGCTTATATATTGAAACGGTATTATTGTCATTGTCTTAAAAATACAATGCAACCTATTCTCTATATTTTTCCAATACCAAAAAAATATTATAAAAACGGCTTTGTGAATTCATATGAATGTTTCAATTCGACCGATTTAACGAAGTCCTAACAAAACAATGTATGAAAAAAATATCTCTTATCAAGTATAAATGTATTTTAAGTGAAAAATGGTTGAGCGCGAATTGAATTTAGGTATGATGGGTTCTGTATATTTATAATACATACATAAATAAGGAATATTCCTTGTTTAAAAATAATATAAATATTGAAGACTTCAACAAAAAAAAGCACTGAAAAGTAAAGTTATTAGGAATAAATCCAAATATTAAATATTATTTAATATTTTCATTTCCTCGCTCTGGTAACAAGGCAAAAGAGTTCCACCACTCAGCACGCAATGTCTCAATTTTGCGCAAAGTTTTTTTTTTTAATTTCACGCTTTATCCCGCATATAGCGGGGTAGGCAGAGGGAACCCGAGAACCTAGTATAAAGACACTCCATTCTTTTTCAACATTTCCGTTCCCCACTTTTTTGCGGAAAGTGGTAAACGAATATGTTAAAAGAGAAGAGAATTAATACTAAGCTCTCAGGTTCTCTCTGCCTACCCTGCTCTGTGCGCGAGAGATGAGAGATGAGATGAGAGAGATGAGAGATTTTTCTAAAAATCTCTCATTTAAAATATTTATATATTGTGTAAAGAACTCTATCCATTCTAGTTCTTATTATTTATGAAATTCTAAAAAGTTAAAACAACATCAAATAACTTTTTATTTTAACGACAAATAAACAATGTAGACTTCAATATTGTTTTGAATTTAATTGTAAAAAATCTTTATTGAAAAATTGATTCAAAAAAATTGAACGAAGCAAAAATATGTACCGAAGAATAACTGAAATAGCGTTGGATTAGTATTAAAAAAAACTCTTTTATAGGTAACTATAGTCAGTGACTCTGACTGTTAACTTATAGAAAAGCAGTTTCACACTTTGTCCTCCATAGCAGGGTATTTAGAGAGAACCTAGTGTCAAAACACTCCGTTCGTCGCTTTCCTTTCCGTCTGAATTGGAAATATGGCGTGTTGAGTTCATGTCTGGGTTCGATTCCCACTTCAGAAAGCGGAAAGTGGGGAACGAAGTGTCTTAACACTATGTTCTCTGGTTCCCTCTGCCTACCCTGCTATATGCGGGATACAACGTGAAGCTATGAAGTACGAGAATGTTACGTTGTGGAACTGAACGCTCCGGTTCGTCTTACCAGAGCAGGGAAATGTAGTTAATATATTCAGTGAAATATTTTAATTAAGAGCTTTGTACGGGCATGCATGGTACGTGTACACATAGTTTCCGTTTCTCAGCTTCCCGTTTTTTTTTTTGGATAACAAACGAGCAGAATGACCGCCTAATGGTAAGTACCTTCGCCCATAGACATCTACAACACTAGAGGTGTTGTAAATGCGTTGAATACCTAGACGATACAGATGGAAGGGGAGGATAATGCAGTAGTTCGCTATCGGAACAACCACATTCTGGGGAAAGGATGGGGTGGGATAGGGGAAAAGAGACACCATAGCAGAATAAACAGAGAACGCCTAGTGTCAAGACACTCCGTTCCTCATATATTTTTGTTTTAGCTTCACATCTGTTACTTAAGTATTCCTTCACCACTTTTCATGTGTTTTATGTGTTAAAACACATAAATTATACTTTCAAGTATACGCCCAGGTTCATTCCACATACAATAACCGTAAAAACTGTACGTAGCCACGTATTACGTGAGTCTCTTAGTCAGGTCGTAGAAAATTGCCACTTCAAGTCGTTTTAAGCGTAATATTGAATACTGCATAGTGCATAGTGCTACCAACATACTTTAACAAGAAGTTTTTACATTATTATAAATATATGGTAGTTGGTGTCCCAAAGTTTTGAAGTAGATGGAATTTGGAATATATGTATTATTTTTATGGTTCTTCCTCCATTTTGTTGGTGAGGTAAAGATAATATAATGATAAAACTCACCGTTTATTGCGTTTAAAAACGAAATACTGCACTTTTTTGACATTTTTAAAGTGTTAATGTTATTCTTTAAGAACCCGTGGCTTAGCGGTTAGAGCGTTAGAGGTTTCCAAGAGGCTCGGGTTCGAATCTCGCAGCATTCAAATTTTTATATGTTTTTTTTAAATGTTTCTAAATATTGTACTTTTTATTAGTTACAAAACAGAAACATCAGTTAGATTTGATTTATATCTTAAAAATGAATGAATATCGTTATGTAATTTATTATTTTTATTCATATCCCGCATCAAAAAATATCAAAAAAAAAAAGAAAAAGAAATGCCTATCACGGCGCAGAGGCACAAGCGTGTGACTGTAAGCGCGACAGTTTTGTGGGTTTGCCTCCCACTTCAAGAAATGTAAAGGTTTAGTATTTTCATTTCCTGGGTTTGGTAACAAGGCAAAGGGCGGCGTTGAGTTCCGCCACTCAGCACGCAATGCCTCAATTCGGCGGAAAGTGGGGAGCGGAGGGTCTTAACACTAGGTTCTCAGATTTCCTCTGCCTACATGCGCATATATGCGGGATACAGCGTGAAGCTAAAAAAAAAAGAAACAAAAAGACTACATTGGTGCAGTGCGACATCGTTTGATTGTAATCATGACTGATTGTGGGTTCGAGAAAAAATAGGGTATGAAAAATGAAGGTGCTTTTATGGTTAGCTTAAAACTAAATCAAGGTGACAAAAGCCTAAGAATTTTCAAAAGCTAAGCCGAACAAAGGTTTCTACCAAAAACGCATCAGACCGACTAAACGTATGCGAATGAAAACTAGACGCCACAAATAAAAGCGGACCACTAACGCTTTCCAGTGACAGACAAATGAAATGGGAAACCAGTGAATTTTTCACTTTTTCCCCCAATGTTACGCAGTTGGAATTGGCAGCAGATGAAATAGAATGCTACCGTATAGAAAATATTTTAGTTCTGTATACCAGAGTATGTATGTACATGTGTTTATTTATTTATAGTTCTATATATCTATCAATTTTTATATAATTGTTTATTGAAACTGACTTTTTAGATACTTTATAGGAAACCAGAGTGTATTGTCACTATGTTTATGCTATCTTTAATAATGAGTTTTTCTACAGACTCACATAAGACATTAGATAATATATATTTTTTCTTATTTCATTTCGATTATTGATAAATACGTGAAAATTAAATAGCTTATTGATTGACAGTTATGGAGTTCTAATTTTGGAGGTACAAATAATAATTTAACTAGGAACTACATTTCCGTATCTATTAAAGATAACATTATAAAGAAGGTAATTCTACAGTACAAAGTATGACCAAGTTGTTTAATAAAAAAAAAAAACATTGATATAGCAGGGTTTGTAGAGAGAACCTAGTGTTAAGACACTCCTTTTCCTATTTTAGACATAGTGTGTGAAGTGGCGGAACTCAACGCTTTGCTTTGTCTTACAGCATAAAGCATTTCTTTATTTATTTTATGATTCCCTAACAGACTATAACGAATAGAATTTACATGATAGAGTTGGGCTCTATGATTTTGGGCTTAAATTCCATTTGTATTTATAATACAATTATTTTCTTGCAAGATCATGCAAATACAATATTCTGTTCTCTCACCAGCGTAAACTCTAAATACCTCTAGTGACTAATAAACTGATTGACTTACTATTGAGTGATTGTCACTTTTTTATCCTTTCTTTTTTTTTCATTTAAAAAAAAAATAGAGCAGGCGTACAGGAAAAAACAGGATTATACAAATTTTAACACATGTCTGCGTCTAATCTGTTAATTTACATTTATAAGCCTTTCAAACCTGAGAGGGCAACCGTAATGTTGAGGTGAAAATTTAACCTAAATTATTATAGTAACACGATAAAATCTATCTATAACATGTAAAATAACAGTTATACTAAACTAAATATCGCAGAAATTAGTATGTAATTAAAATAAAATTATTATTACTTTTTGTTTATTTGTTTTTGCACTTTTTTTTTAACTTCACGCTGTATCCCGCATATAGCAGGGTAGGCAGAGGGAACCTGAGAACCTAGTGTTAAGACACTCCGCTCTTTTCAACAATTTCGTTCCCCATTTTCCGCCAAATTGAGGCATGGTGTGTTGAATGGCGGAACTTAACGCCAACGTTTTTGCACTTATTACATTATATCGTGTTTCTAATATTGAAATATAATAATCATATGGGATTTTTATTAGTAATTTATTAACAATACATCATTATATATCTATAAGTAGACCGCATGGAGCAGTACACGGCTTGATTCATTTCCCGGTATCATAAGACAAAACGCAGCGTTAAGTTACACCTATCGACCTACGATATTTCGAATACTGGCTTAAAGGGAAGAACACATTACATTGACACTAGGTTCTAATTGCCTACCCCGGTATGTAGAAGAAAGCGTAAAGCTGTAGTAATCTGCCTATTGTAGATGTGCTTGTATTTTCGTGATGATTATGCATTTAAATTACACACAAAGGAATGCGTTTTATATACTGATATTACATGATGAGATGGTACATACATACATACATGGCTTCACGTTTGTATCCGCATATAGCAGGGTAGGCAAGAGGGAACCCTAATGTTAAGACACTCCGTTCCCCACTTTTCGCCGGGTGAGGCATTGCGTGAGTGGCGGATCTCCAACGCCGCGCTTTGCCTTGTTGCAAACAGAAAATGAAAAATTCCATTTCCTGGAGTGGGAATCAGAGCCACAACCTGTCGCGTTTACGGTCGCACGCTTGTGCCTCTGCGCCACGACAGGTGATGATGAGATGTAGTGGACTCAAATACTTAACCCTCAATATCTCGATTTGGACGAAAGCTAACCCAGTAAAGTATCAGATAATACTGCATACCCAATAAATATGTCAGACTGGGGATAAATGTTGAAAAGAGATATATGTTTCATACGAGAGTATACCCCACTAACAAAGAACACAAAGGAAATCATGAAAAATAATTAAAAAATATAATGAAAAAGAACCTTCCTCTTCTTCCCAGTATTAGTTTTTAGTAAAAAGCATCGTTCCCTACTAAATATTTCATCCCGAGATCAGGTGGAGCAAACAAAATTCCTAAGCAGTGACGTAGATTTATTAGGGACGGCAAAATTGTGAAAATTGGGTTACATTTTATCGGATCAAGGTGTACGTGTAGCTCGTGAAAGGTTGGAGCGAGTTCTTGTTACCGCTTTCCGCTGTTTACTCGTGCTTGATGATGGATTTCCCTAAAAGCCTACATGGGTAAGATATTGGGATATAATCTGTAACCTCTTTGTATTTTTGTATCTAACTACCGAACAGGCCATCGTGGCTGTGGGATAGCGTTTGACTGTAAACGCATGTTGTGGGTTCGATTCCTAAATCGGGGGAATGATTATATTTAAATTACTTATACGTCTCTGCTCTGGTAAGACTAAATGCAGCGTAGAGTTACGCCACTTAACGCAGTATGTCTTGAATTTGACCGGAAAGAGGAGAACGGAGTGCGGGATAAAGCATGAAGCTGCAGAAAAAGATATTAAAAGTAACCCTAACTTATAAATACCGTTACAAATAAAATATCTAAGTATCTTATAAATAATTCATATACTTTGTAAATCAATTGAACGGGCCAAGGTTAAATACACTATGATGTAAAAGGGAAAAATAAAGGAGTTTAAAGCTGGTAATAAGGTTACGTCTAGTTTCCACACGAGCTAGTCTTAACCTAGCGTGTAATAGTTTGTAAAGTTTACCGTTTTTAAATTATTTTCTTTAATATTAACCATTTGCCCTACATTTCACTTAAAACTCATAGCTTCTCGCTGTATCCCGCATATAACAGGGTAGGCAGAGGGAACCTAGTGTTAAGACACTCCGTTCCCAATTTTCCGCTGAATTGAGGCATTGCGTGCTGAGTGGCGGAACTCAACGCCACGCTTTGCTTTGTTACCAAACCCGAGAAATGAAAAATTCCATTTCCTGGAGTGGGATTCGAACCTACAACCTGTCGCGTTTACAGTCACCTCTGCGCCACGACAAGCGTTAAAACTCTATATTTATAAGATATTTTTGTAATTGACAGATATTGCAGCGTTGAGTTCCGCCATTCAATTAGTAATGGCTCGAATTAGGGTGGGCAATGAGCGAAGGGGGGGGCGAAGTGTCTGTATCTAGAATCTTTATCTACCTTACTGTTTGGAAAAGAACGTGATGCTGATGATAAGCGTTGGTGATAACATAAGTAATACTTCCATTTTATGCCACACAAAGGTCCTATGTTCAAGTATCATAGTGGAGATTGTTAGAATAGTACATAGTATTTTGTTTGGATGTAAATGTATATCTAAAAACGTGTCATAATTTGAACGTAGCGGATTTGAACCCACGCCTCTAGCAAAACGTATGTAATTGGACGGTTTCCGGCGTACATATTTTTATTTGTTTGCCATATTTATAGTTAATTCATTTATTTTGTTAACATACGAGAATAAAATTTTAAAAAATATACAATAAAAATTATTTATCTTTTGTTTTAAGTCATATAAAAAGAATCACATTAAATTTTTTAAAGGCCATCGCGGTGTAGTGGGCTGACGGTAAGCGCGATTAGCTGTGGGTTCGATTCTTACTCGCAGGAATTATATTTAATTATATTTAAAATGTTTCTATTCCTCCGCCCTGGCAACACAAAGTTCGGCACTACATAATATCCAGTGTTCCAAATTCGGGCAAAATGTGGCGAACGGAGTGTCTTAACGCTATGTTCTCTTTGACCACCCTGACATGCAGGAAGCGTGCTTTTTAATCTTTACCTGTAGTTTTTTAACTATCTGAAACATGGTAAAATAGCTTAGAAATATATAACTTTGTAGTTTTCAATACAGCGCAGGAACGACAGTTTTACGAAGCGTAAAGGAAAAAGTTAAGTGTGGCAATTTTCTACGATCTGACTAAGCGGTACTAGAAATTTGGTGCTACAAGTAAAACTAATCAACCGTTGTACGTTACAGTTTTAGAAGGGAATAAAGTTTTATTTTATTTAGAAGTTATGTTAAATTGTACCTACATAGCACAGTATACCTACTACCTTTTTTTGAAGGACATCCACTAAATAACGCCTGTCGTGGCGCAGAGGTACAAGCGTGCACTATAAGCGCGACAGGTTGTGGGTTCAATTCCCACTCCAGGAAATGTTAGTATTTTCATTTCCTGGGTTTGGTAACAAGGCAAAGACCGGCGTTGAGTACCGCCACTCAGCACGCAATACCTATATTCTTTATTACCTCATATCTTCCAAACCCCTGGACCTAATTGTATAATTACGGTGGCGTTAGATAGGTATTGATACTCCAAGTGTCCTTAGATATGTGACGTCATTTTTATTTCAATATGGCGCCTTCTAGAGGCAGTTATATCATAAATAAAAACAAAAAAATTGTTAATGGGTACCGTGTGGGGTGTCAAATGAAAAGACTTAATTAGCACATTTCAAATATATAACAAATAACTATCTTTTATAGCTTACTCTATTTGTATTTGCTTCCTAAATTTGAAGAATTGGTTTAGTCGGGATTTTGTTCTTTATAATTATTTGTGTGTTACCGCGTAACTTTTTACTGTGTGAACCAATTTTGATGATATTTTTTAATATGACAGTAAGTTTAGTTTGGTGGTAGGAGGTTCGTCCTCCGTCTGGCTCGCGACCACTATCATGTCAAAGACGAACCGCCAAATATCTTATGATGTGTTCCGGTTCGATGGCATGTAAGCCAGGTTTTCCCCTTTCCCACCCATCCTTTCCCCAAAATGTGGTGGTTCCGATAGCGGACTACTACATTATCCTCCCTTTCCATCTGTATCCTCTAGGTTGGCAACGCATCTAGTACATCTCTTGTGTTGTAGATGTTCATGGGCGAAGGTAACCACTTACCATCAGGCGGTCCTTCTGCTCGTTTGCCATCCGGTATCCATAAAAAAAAAAAAAAAATACCTCTGATGGAGTCACATTTAAAATTTAGATAGGATCTGAGTAACAGTTTTTATGTTAGACGTAATAATTTTACCTTTAAGAGCATTTTATTTAAAGTCGGTTTTCTTTTTGGATAAAATTTCAAATTTTCCTTGTAAATATTTTGTATCATTTAACTAAACAGGTATTTTAGATGATTTTTCATTAGTTCTACATATCCACGTTAAGTGGAGAAGGCCAAGGTCATTTATAATTACTTACATGGAACCTCAGAAGGACTAGCTATAATATAAAAAAAAAGAGTTAAAATAGATTCACCCAGTAAAAAGTTATGCTTCAACACACATCGCCTTTCCCACCCATTCTTTCTTCAGAATGTGGTGGTTCCGATAGCGTACTACTACATTGTCCCCTTCCATCGGTATTCTCTAGGTCGACAACCCACTTACAACACCTCTAGTGTTGTAGATGTCCATGGGCGAAGGTAACCATTTACCATCAGGTGGTTTTTCTTCTAATTGATTGCCATCCGTTATTTATTAAAAATAAAAGATACAGTCATATTGACAACCTCCTCCTTTCTTGCAGTCGGTTTAAAAGATGTAATAAGCAAAAAATATATTTAGAAAACGTATAAAAATTTGAACACAGCGGGACCGAACCTGTGCCTCTTGGAAACCATTCAAGCGTTCTGACCACTAAACCATGCGTTCTACATACACCTGCATCGAAATTCTTATATGCTCGTTATAACTTATTTATATTGTTAGCATCTCTGTAGAGAGATTTTTAGAAATTTCTGCTACCCAAAGATTATTTCATAGAACAATCATTTAGCGAGAGAGAATGCTATTTATTATTATTATTATTTTTTTTATTTTATGGATACCGGATGGCAGAGCAGGCAGAAGGACCGCCTGATGGTGAGTGGTTGCAACCGCCCATGAACATCTACAACACAGAGACCCACTTTAGATGCGTTCCAGCCTAGAGGGATACAGATGAAGGAGGTTTGTGTGGTATACTTACCTGGCTTACATGCCATCGAACCGGAACACATCATAAGATATTTGGCGGTTCGTCTTTGACATGATAGTGGTCGCGAGCCAGACGGAGGACGAACCTCCTACCACCAAACAAATTACCATTATTATTATTAAATATTTTTGAAGTTTTAAAGTGTTAATTACACACTTAGGATACGAAAAATATACTTATTAAGAAAATTGAGAAGAAAATACTATACTATACGAACTTTCACTAATAATTTAAAGTTTTTCAATTTTTACACTGTAATAAAGCTTTGGGCATAAATCCACGGCTATAAATTCCTTTTTCCCTTGAAACTTTTGCCGTTCAAATAAAAGAAAAAAATGCAGTACCAACCTGAGGTTAGCCAGAGTAAGCCGGTACGTTTGAAAAATATTTTTTAATTTTTTATAAATATTTATTTTTTATTTTCATACAAAGTTGCTTTTTAGATTAGTTAGATATTTATCTACTTTTATCTGTTTCCTGATATAATTCAAACATATAAATTAAGTGAGAGAGCTCTCTGTTTTATTTTATTCGCTCATTTGATTTTTTTGTATATATTTTTTAATTTCACACTGTATAGGCAGACCGCATATAGGCAGAGAGAACATGAGAACCTATTGTTAAAACCTTCTGTTTTCTTTCAACAATTCCGTTCCCTACTTTCCACCGAATTGTGGCATTGCGTGCTGAGTGGCGGAATTGAAAGCCGCGCTTTGCCTTGTTACCAAACCCAGGAAATAAAAATACTAAATTTTACATTTCCTGGAGTGGGAATCGAACCCACAACCTGTCACGTTTACAGTCGCACGTTACACGCTTGTGCCACTGAACCACGACAGGTTTTATAAAAAAAAAGTCCATAGATTTACTTTCTTACAGTTAATAATGTCTTTTTTATGTATTTTGTGTTTTTGTTTCTGACAAAGACAGACCATTACAAAGTCGAAATAGACCATTGTGGCCTCTACAACGTAGCAGGGTTTTGTGGGAAGCCGAACTAGAAGAGGTCTAGGTCATTCAATGACGATAACTATGTTCAATTTCCAAATTCGAAGCCTAGCGTTGGATACTTACTAACCAACTTAAAAAAAGGAGGAAGTTATCGACTTGATAGAATTATTCTTATGTGTGAAAGAATGAATAAATTTTGGTAATTCAAGGTGAACCAATTTTAATGATCCTTTTTTCATATGATAGGTTGTATTTGTGATGTGGTCCTCTTTACATTTTATTAAGATCTGGCGAGTAATATTTGAGTTAAACGTAAAAAAATAAATTTTAGTGGAGTCGATTTTCTTTTTTTTAAATTCACACTGTATCCCGTATATAGCAGGGTAGGCAGAGGGCACCAGAGAGTCTAGTGTTAAGATACTCCGTTCTCCACTTTCCGCCGGGATAAGGCATTACGTGCTGAGTGACGGAACTCAACGCCGCGCTTTGCCTTGTTACCTTTTCACCTTGTTGTTTGTTTGTTATTGTTGTTGTTACTACTTTATTACCTCTTTGTAAATGAAACTTTCATGTGAAAATATTAATCATATATTACAATTTCTTTCAGTATCTATATACAGAAACTTAATACAAATATAATCACAAAAAAAAATACATGAGGCATGAAACAAGGTCTTAGTACTAATTAGCAATTTCTTCTAGACAACCTTAGGATTATGTAATACGAATCGTAGCCAAACTTTTTTAGCCTGAACTGTTCCATAGTATTTAAATATTTTTCTATTTTTCTTAGTTTCGACTGTCTTTCTTGTTTTTTTTGGTAACGCCTGTCGTAGCGCAGAGGCATAAGCGTGCGACTGTACATGCGACAGGTTCTGAGTTCGATCCCCACTCCAGGAAATGTAAAATTTAATATATTCATTGGGTTTGGCGGCGTTGAATTCCGCCACTCAACACGCAATGCTTCAATTCGGCGAAAAGTGGGGAACGGAATTGTTGAAAGAGAATGGAGTGTCTTAACACTAGGTTCTCTGGTTCCACCTGCCTACCCTGCTGTATGCGGGATACAGCGTGAAGTTAAAAAAAAAGTTTTGACTGTATAATTAGCCGATAGCATCTAACTATAATCACGATTGGCTGAGGAATTATTTATATTAGGAGAAAATATTTTAATTATCTTCATCTCTCTCGCTCTGCTAAGACAAAACACGGCGTTGAGTTCTGCCACTCTCAGCACAATGTCTCAATTCGGAAAGTGGGGAACGGGTATCTTAACACTAGAGTTTACCTGCCTACCCTGCTATATGCTAGGATACAGCGTGAAGATTATGTATATATGTACTATTTGCGCTTGCTAATTAACTAGATCATTCATCAGGAAGGAAATATGTGTGACACTAAAAAAACTTCGTTTGTATATACAATTCCTGTTCATTCTTTAGATTTCCTTCCAAAAGGAAGAGATTCTCAGACAATTCCACTATATTTTTACGTATATTACTTTTGCATAACCTTTTTCTGGATTTTTTTTGTTGATTTTTTTTATAATAGCTAGTACTTCTTATTAAATTCATATCCCATTTAAATTTAGTTAAGGTTTGACGAGTAGTTTCTTAGTTATTCGTAATAATTTTACTATTTGAGTGGACTTAACTTCACTTTGTAACCGCATAGCGGGGTAGGCAGGAGGAATCTGAGAACCTAGTGGTGAACCTCCCGATTCTCTTACACAGCTTAAATTCGTTCCCCACTTTCATCGGAAATGAGGTATAAACCTTCATGTTAGATTACAAAGAAGAGAACACCAACCCTCCTCTGACAGTCGGGTAAAAAGAATACAGTCGGATTCTCCATTTTTTAAAATTGGTTAAAAACTAAGTGGTTTTATTTTAAGAAGTCCAGAATAGAATAGAAATGTTTCAAAGTACCCTTTTTATCGTTAGCATTCACTATAGACAAGTGCATGTAAAATTCATGATCATTGTATTGCATTTTTGTGCAATGAAAGAAAATCTCACGCGAAGTAGTTTTTAAAGCGAATTTAGTTTTACGTTTTATTTTCGTAGATGAGTATAATAAAATAACACAGCTCCACGCTTTTTACAACATGGCAGCCTTATTGTGGGATAAATGTGGAAGTGATGTTGTGTCTGGACTCTCCGCTTTCCTCCCAAATTCGATATGTTGCTTGTTGTTTTGCGGAACTCAAGGCCGTGCTTTATCTTACTAGAACAAGCCATTGAAATTAATTTAAAAAAAATAGCATTATAGTATAAAAAAAATATTCGTTCCCCACTTTCCGCCCGATTGAGGCATTGCGTGCTGAGTGGGGGAACTCAACGCCGCGCTTTGCCTTGTTACCAAACCCAGAAAATGAAAATACTTCATTTCCTAGAGTGGGAATCGAACCCACAACCGTTTACACGGTTGCGTTTACAGTCGCACGTTTGTGCCTCTGCGCCACGACAGGAAAGTGGGGAACGGAATTGTTGAAAGAGAATGGAGTGTCTTAACACTAGGTTCTCAGGTTCCCTCTGCCTACCCTGCTATATGCGGGATACAGCGTGAAGTTAAAAAAAAAAAATATGTTTATATCGTTCCCGTAACTTGGGATCGAACCAAAAGCATTCGTGTTTACACTCATAGTGTGTCTTTCTGCGTCACGGTACACTAACATATGAGAACGGCGTATCTTGACACTAACTTTGCACTTGCCTACTCTGTTATACGTGAAAAAGCGTGAAAGTTTGTTTGGTGGTAGGAGGTTCCTCCTCCGTCTGGCTCGCGACCACTATCATGTCAAAGACGAACCGCCAAATATCTTATGATGTGTTCCGGTTCGATGGCATGTAAGCCAGGTTTTCCCCTTTCCCACCCATCCTTTCCCCAAAATGTGGTGGTTCCGATAGCGGACTACTACATTATCCTCCCTTCCCATCTGTATCCTCTAGGTTGGCAACGCATCTAGTACATCTCTTGTGTTGTAGATGTTCATGGGGCGAAGGTAACCACTTACCATCAGGCGGTCCTTCTGCTCGTTTGCCATCCGGTATCCATAAAAAAAAAAAAAAAAAAGCCTGAAAAAAAAACATAGTTAACCAAAAAGATTACACCCCTAATTTATTATGTTAAATCCTTAACACTGTAATACCCAAAAAAATATAAAACTTTTTTAAACTAACCCTAATTGAAGGCTATAAAGTAATTATCTTTACTAATTTTAAACATGCGAAAGTATCTCTGTCTGTCTTTTACGCTTTCACACCTAAACCGTTGAACAAGCCAAAAGTGAAATGCGGGATAAATTACAAATGACCTTGGTCTTCCCCGCTTAAAGTAAATAATGTATGAAGATAAAAAATCATCTGTAATACAAATACAAAAAAAAATCATTTCTCCGCCCTAGTAAGACAAAACACGGTGTTGAGTTTTGTCACAACACGCAGTGTCTCAAATCACGGAAAATGGAAAACGTGTGGAGTGTTTTGACACTAGGCTGTCTCTGCATATCTTGCTAAGTGCAAAAAAGGCACTCTGCATCTTGCTAACTGAGAAGATTACACCTCTAAGTTATTATGTTAACGAAGTACTTAACACTGTAATACCAAAAAAAAAATATATAAAAAAGGTGTTCCCCAAATTCATAATCAGGTACTTAGATGGTTATTACATATGAAACAGTCCAATTAGACTATCAAGATTTTAAACTACCCTAATTAGGGCGGCTATAAAGTAATTATCTCAACCTACGGTTAACCAAGGGCCCAGTCCTAATCTGTATGTAATAAAAGGTCATCCGCTTGCCCGAGTTACTTATATGATATGCTTTTATTTCGATTTTCAGTTATTGTTGGACATCCTCATGGATAGTTTTAAGGTGGTAGGAGGTTCGTCCTCCGTCTGGCTCGCGACCACTATCATGTCAAAGACGAACCGTCAAATATCTTATGATGTGTTCCGGTTTGATGGCATGTAAGCCAGGTTTTCCCCTTTCCCACCCATCCTTTCCCCAAAATGTGGTGGTTCCGATAGCGGACTACTACATTATCCTCCCTTTCCATCTGTATCCTCTAGGTTGGCAACGCATCTAGTACATCTCTTGAACACAAGAGATGTACTAGATGCGTTACATCTACAACAGTAGATGTTCATGGGCGAAGGTAACCACTTACCATCAGGCGGTCCTTCTGCTCGTTTGCCATCCGGTATCCATAAAAAAAAAAAAAATAGTTTTAACAATAAAAGAAAACTGACTTAATATAAAATGCACTAACAAGTAACGCCTGTCGTGGCGCAGAGGCTCAAGCGTGCAACAGTAAACGCGTCAGGTTGTGGGTTCGATTCCCACTGCAAGAAATGTAAAATTTAATATTTTCATTTCTTGAGTTTGGTAACAAGGCAAATGCGGCGTTGAGTTCCGCCACTCAACACGCAATGCCTCAATTTGGCGGAAAGTGGGGAACGGAAATGTTGAAAGAGAATGGAGTGTCTTAACACTAGGTTTTCTGGTTCCCTCTGCCTACCCCGCTATATGCGGGATACGTCGTGAAGCAAAAAAAAAACAGTACAGTTATTACCAATAACTCAAAATTGACAAATTTTAACTTAATTGAAACGGGCCCATATAAGAAGCATTAGTTATTATATAAAAAAAATATCATTAAAATTGGGTTACTCAGTAAAAAGTTATGCTATGTTAGGTAAGACACAAAATATAACAGTTGAATTGATAATCTCTTTTTTTTCTCTTTTTTTGAAAGTCGGATTATAAATAAATATAAATTGACACCAGTGGTGCAAGTGTTAAATCAGATTAGACGTGATGCCTGTAGGTTCGATGTCATTCGAGGAAATGTTTATTATATTTTTTCGTTTGTCCAGTCTAGTTTAATGAAGTGCGGCGTTAGGTTCCGCTAACCATCAAGCAATATCTCTTATGTTGGTGAAGACAGACGACCAGTTAATTAACAAAATATATGGACAAATAGAAATAGAAGAACATGATGTATTTTAGTTTTTTTTGCATCTCTACGCTATATCCCGCATAGCCGGATAGACAGGAAGAGCCGAAATGGAAAAGAGTTAAGACACTCGATTCACCACATTTCACCCGATTTTTTTGAGTTTTTCTATAATTTTTTTTATGAAAATTGCAAAAAAATGCCTATTTAAAGCTTTTAACTTAAAAATTACTATCCTAGCATAAAATAACCCAATATCATTCTTCATTACACTACTCCTAAGAAGCTTTACAACAAAGCATTGTCTCAAAGAATAATTGTCAAAAGAAACAAAATAAACAAGATGTTCCTTCGCGTAATTAATTCAATTATTTTAACCCAACACTGAGCCCATGCCGCTACGAACTAAAGAAACAATTTCCACTTATTTATTATGTATGCGAGAACTACTGTAACTCCAGTATTACATAAACAGTACTATAGAATGCAGAAGATTTAAATTTTTAAAGATTGAATGTCACAATATAGGTTAAGTAAAATAAGAAATAATATAACGCTTTATCAGAAATTAGCTGCAGAGGAACTAGTGCACGACACTTGTAAGCAGGAACCGAGTTTTGGAGTTTCGATTCCACTCTAGGAAATGGATTTTTCATTTTACTGGGTTTTGTGTCTGGAGCAAGCGCGGTGTTGAATTCTGCCAGTCAGCAATGCCTGATTCGGCGGAAAGTGGGGAACAGGATTGTTGAAAGAAGGAGCAGATGTCTTAACACTGGAGTTCTCAGATTCCCTCTCTGCTATCCTGCTATATGCAGGATACAGGGTGAGAGATTAAAAAAAAAATTCTTGGTTAGTCATAATATTATCCAAGGTATCGCGGAAGCATATGTAGCGTACTCATATGGGAAATTTAAACTTGAAAAGTATTGAAATTCTCATTTCGTAGAAATTTCCGATCATCTAGTAAGTATGGGATAAAATCCTGATTAGTGTTTTACTTGAATTTATTAAGGTAATCTTAATTAGAA
This sequence comes from Philaethria dido, assembly GCA_033558755.1. Taxonomy (NCBI): domain Eukaryota; kingdom Metazoa; phylum Arthropoda; class Insecta; order Lepidoptera; family Nymphalidae; genus Philaethria; species Philaethria dido. Next base: position 70,062 of record JAKGSA010000362.1, on the reverse strand, counting down.
AATATGTATTTTATTTTATTTTTCTTGGAGCTTCGTTATCTATGCGATTAGTGATAAAGAACAAGGTTGACAAAAGTGAGATTACAAAAAAGACAAGGTTGACAAAACTTTTTGGTTTTTAGAAAAAAAAAACGAGGTCGAAAAACTGAATTAACAATTTTCGAATGTTAAAATATTAGAGACGCCAAAAAAAAAAACACCTTTCACAAAAACTTAACAGTACATGGAAAATGTATAATATTTTTCATCCAGGATATTAGTTATTTATTGTTTTTGTTAATTCATATCGAAAAAAAAATGAATTAACAAAAATCCAATGAATATATAAAGGCTTTGGCCCCCAAAATTAAGACATAATCAAATATGTATATATATTGGCAGCTTTAATAAATACACCGTACGGTTCCACACTCGAGCCTCGTTCATACAATTGCTGCAAAAATACTTGTGTAATATCACGGTACAAGACTTTAATTAATTCTGCACAAGTGGAACTTCGTTTTATACTTTTATATTTCAGATTCATTCTTTAATCAAGAATTGTTAAAAAGGTCAATCATTTAATTTTTTAAAATGAAAATATCCAATATAATAATTTATATTTATATCTAGAGGCCATCGCAGTGCTAGGGGATAGCGTCTGGCTGTAAACTTGATCGGTTGTGAGTTCGATTATCACTCCAGGAAATGGAATTTTTTATTTCCTGGGTTTGGCAACAAGGCAAAGTGCGGCGTTGAATTCCGCCACTCAGCACGCAATGCCTCAATTCGGCGAAAGGTGGGGAATGGAGTGTCTTAACACTAGGTTCCCTATGTCTAACCTGCTACATGCGGGATACGGCGTGAAGCTATGTATGTATGTATATTTATATGTCGAGGCCATCGCGGTGTTATGGGATAGCGTATGACTGTAAACTTGATTGGTTGTGGATTCGATTCCCACTCAAGGGATTATATGTAAATTATTTTCATCCACTCTGGTAAGGCAAAGATCAGCGTTGTATTCTGCCACTTAACACTGTAGAGTAAGCTACCTCGCAGAAATGTGAAAATGCCTAAATTTCTACTTATTTTAAAATAATTTTAACCGATTTTTTAAAAAAAGAGGACGTTTTCTATTCGACTATATTCTTTATTCGTGTTATTGACGGAATTAACTTAGATGGTTCTTCTTTTTATACGATATCTGGTGCTTCTGATTTGCTCCGATTTAAATTTGGTTAAGATCTAACAAGTAGTTTTTGTAATATTTTTTTTCTTTTTTTTTTAACTTCACGCTGTGTCCCGCATAAAGCAGGGTAGGCAGAGGGAACCTGAGAACCTAGTGTTAAGACACCCAGTTCTCTTTCGAAAAAACCGTTCCCCACTTTCCGCCAGATTGAGGCATTGCGTGTTGATTGGCGGAACTCAACGCCGCGCTTTTCATTTACACAATACTCTAAACTGTATTTACCTTACAAGCACTCAACCGGTGCTTAAATAAACAAAAATGTAAGGGGAAAACATAATACATGTAAATCATAATCCTACTAATATTAGAAATGCGAAAGTAAGTTCATGAAATGACGTTAAAGATTCTCTTTCTCCTGAAAAACATATTTTTGTAATAATTGTATTTTTAGCAGTTTTTTTTAAGAAGTCGATTTTTTTGATAAAATCATAATAATGTAACTGTCAAATACTATAAGAACATTAATTAAGTGAAATATAGCAATATTAAATTTTAATTTAATTTAATATTTAACTGTAATTAAATATAAGTCAAGTATAAAGTTAAGCTAAGATCAGACGCCATATGGCTGGCAGATTGCCATTTTTATTATACATTAAAATATATAAGCCCATTGTGGCTCGTTGGAAGTGGCTGACTGTAAGCGTGTTTGGTTATGGGTTCGAACCCCACTCGGGACAATAGCTGTATTTTAATTATTTGAACTTCCCCGTTAAGACAAAACGTAGCGTAAATTTCCGTATCAAGACATATTGTCGAAATAAGGAAGAAAATAGAGAACACAGTATCAATGATACTGGAGGAAGGTCACGTAAAAAGCATGAGGAACCCCCGGAGGGCATGCATGAAGAGGTTAATGACTGTGGACGAGGCGAAAGAAGTATGCAAGAACCGTAGTGTTTGGCGCTCCGTTCCCTCTGACTACCCCGCTAGGGATAAACCGTGAAGTTAGGCAAGTAGGTAGAGAACGGAGTGTCTTAACACTAGGTACCCCACTTTCCACCTGAATTCGACAATATTAACAATATGTTGACACTAGGTTTCAAGGCTTGGCTCTTTGACTACCTTGTTTTTCAGAAGAAAGAGAATCTTTCACGTCATTTCATGAAACTTTCGCATTTCTTATATTACTAGGATTCTTATAATTTACATCTACTACGTTTTCTCCTTACATTTTTGTTTCTTCAAGCACCGGTAGAGTGCTTGTAAGGTAAATACAGTCTAGAGTATTGTGTAAATGAAACAGTAGGTTCTAGAATTATGAACAATAAACGGTAACTTATGCATTTTAATCCGATTTCAAAAAAGGAGGAAGAGGTTTACAATTTGGCTGTCTGTTTGTGTTTTTGTGTGTTAGTGCATAACTTTTTACGGTGTGAAGTAATGTTGATGATCTTTTTTCTTATGATAACTTTCCGCCGAATTGAGGTATTGCGTGCTGGTTGGCGGAACTCAACGCCGCGCTTAGTAAATTTAGTATTTTAATTTCCTCGCTATGATAACAAAGCAGCACACAATACCTCAATTCGACGGAAAGTGGGGAATGAAAAGGGAGTGTCTTAACATTAGATTCTCTGGTCCATCTGCCTACCCTGCTGTATGAAGGATACAGCGTGAAGCTAATAAAATTACATTACTTACTAACAAAAGACTCATTCATATGTTTACTTTAATGTTTGGACTTTAATGGGTGAACTAATTTTGATAATTATTTTTTTATGATAGCTTGTGTTTCTGATGTGGTCTCATTTAAATTAAATTGATATCTGACAAAAACTGTACTTTAAATTATCATAATTTGACTTTTTAGTCCATCCATAGCTTCACGCTGTATCTCGCATATAGCAGGGTAGGCAGAGGGAACCTAGTGTTAAGACACTCCGTTTCCCACTTTCCGCCGAATTGAGGCATTGCGTACTGAGTGGCGGAACTCAACGCCGCGCTTTGCCTTGTTACCAAACCCAGAGAATGAAAAATTCCATTTTCTGGAGTGGGAATCCAACCCACAACCTTTACAGTCGCACCCTTGTGCCTCTGCGCCACGACGGGCGTTGCATCATCCAACGCCTGATAGTAGATGTAGTGGACTCAAATACTTAACACGCATTATCTCCATTTGGACAAAAAGCTGACAGCAAAGTATCAGATCATACCATACCCAATTATGTACCAGACTAGTAATAGGGGATAAATGAAAGAGAAGAGTGTTTAGTGAACGTGAAGCTAATCCATACAAATTAGCTTCACGCCTTAACCCGCATAACAGGGTAGTGAAAGAGAGAACCCAGTGTCAAGACACTCAATTACACTTTAAGGTCAAGTGGCGGAGTTTAACGCCGCACCTTTTTTTTTTATTAAATACAATGTTACTCAACCATTATTTATTTTATTAATCATACAATATAACTTAACACAATACTAGTTACTCATGTACGGCCCCCACTTTACTTATATTAGTTATGTATGGAAAGTTTCCGAGCACGTTTAACCCGAAATAGGCTTAATATAATCTACTAAAGTATATTGTACAGTAGTTGCTTTTACCTGAGTGTTATGTGTAATATCCTGTTAATTTCTTAACGTATTGTTAATGTTTCATATGTAATTAATATATAAGATATTTATTTCTACTTCGATTTTCATTTCTAAGTATAATTATATTTAAACAATAAATTCAGATATTTAAGTACCTTTTTCTAGCTCTTTTTTTCTGGTAGCAAGGCAAAACGCGGCGTAGACTTCCGCCACTCAGCACGCAATGCCTCAATTCGGTGGAAAGTGGGGAACGGAGTGTCTTGACACTACGTTCCCTCTGCCTACCCTGTTATATGCGGGATACAGCGTGAAGCTATGAATGTATGTAGCTACATAATAACTTGTTAATGTATTGAGTGATCTGTTAGTTCCGTAGTGAATAAGTAAATAAAAAAATAAGTTTGTGGGTTCATTTCTCAATTGAAACAAATCATTGCTTAACGCCAAAATACGAAAAATCTGCTATATATCTTCTATATATTCATCAATATATATAAAACTCTTTTAGCCTATCGTGGGTCAGTAGGACAGCATCTAACTGTTAACACGGTTGTGGGTTCGATTCCCGCCTAAGAATTGATTATATTTAAATTTGTCATTCCCCTGCTTTGGTAAAACGAAACTCGGCGTTAACTTCCGCCACTCAATCCTCAACGTCTCAAATTCGGACGGAAAATGGAGATCGTAATGCAAGACATTAAGACACTACTACTTTCCGCGGGAAAAAGCGTGAGACTGTTTTGTATATAGCACGGCGTTAAGTTCCGCCACTACAGATACAACATTTGAAATTTGAGTAAACAGTAGACATCCTTATCGCCTGTCGTGGCGCAGAGGCACTGTACACGCGACAGGTTGTGGTTCGAGGTTCGATTCCCACTTCAGGAAATGAAGTATTTACATTTTCTGGGCTTAGTAACAAGACAAAGCGTGGCGTAGAGTGCCGCCACTCAGCACGCAATGCCTCAATGTGGTGGAAAGTGGGGAACGTAATTGTTCAAATAGAACGGAGTGTCTTAACACTAGGTTCTCTGGTTCCCTCTGCCTACCCTGCTATATGCGGGTTACAGCGTGAAGTTAAAAAAAAAACAGAAAAAAAGTAGACAGCGTAGAGTCTTAACACTAGGTTTTCTCTATAAAAAGCATGAAATAAAACACGGAAATAACATCTAAAGCATTATCTTTTATTGAGGTTTATAATTATCACATAAAGATAAAATGGAAATGCCGTAGTTACAATTTTCATTACAAAGGAATAAAAAAGATAATAAACGTTCCATTTGAATAACTTGCTAGAAGCCTAGCGACTATTTGAACTAAGCTAAGATTTTCTTTCACAGTTGACTACGTTCAATTATGAAATTTAAAAGAAAGTTCTAGATTTACGTATGAATGAAAAAAATCTTAATTTATTTAATTAAACTAGTGTCCCCGTTAACGCGTTAACAACGCGTCGCCTAGTAACGTATATGTCACTTTATATAAACATAGATGCCAAAGCCTTGTGTGTGTAACATTATTTTATTAATTTAATATATTTTCTATGCATTATTTTGAAAGATATTATCATTCTGCACTCTTTCGTTATATAAACTATAAGTGTGCCAAGTTTCATGCTCCTCTGACCGGGTAATTTTCGTAAAAAGGGATACAAAGTTTATGCTTCATGTATTAATATATAAGATAATGAATGATCTTTTAAAATTTATTTGTACGATGCCTCAATTTCTTGTGGAAAATTAGAGAATGGAGTGTCTTCATACTATGTTTTCTATCTATAGTAGAGGAAATACTTATCCAATTTTAACATATTTTTGCCCTGTTTCTAGAAAATGTTTTTTTTTTATCTAATATATAGTATGCTGTTGGCGCCGGTTGGCCTTTCCTGCGTCTGGAGCAATACGTAAGCTTGAAATATAACATTATTTTATTAATTTTAATATCTGCATTTTCTATGCACATTATTTTGAAAGATATTATCATTCAGCACTCCTTCGTTAGTATGAAACTATAGAATTAATTGCCAAGTTTCATGCTCCTCCCAGCCGGGGTAATTTTCGTAAAAAAGGGATACCCAAAGTTTATGCTTCACATGTATTAATATATAGATAATGAATGATCTTTGGAAGATTTATTTTAATACGATGCCTCAATTTCTTGTGGAAAGTGGAGAATGGAGTGTCTTCATACTATATTTCTATCTATGGTAGATACTTATCGAATTACAACATATTTTTGCCCTGTTTCTAGAAAATGATTTTTTTTTTATCTAATATATAGTATGCTGTTGGCCCGGTTGGCCTCTCCAGTGTCACACGATTTTGTGGGAGGCCGAGTTAGAAGAGCTCTGACCTTGGCTTTGACCACCTTTGGAAAGGCGACAACAAAGATTTTACGAAGTCGCAAGGATGTCTCAGGTGAGACACGGACCTCAGCTTGCGTAATTCGTTTGTTGTGGGGGGCTGCTTCTAGAAAATGAATTGTACTACAAGTTACCGGAAACTTAAGATACCGCACATCGTGTTTTTCTATCCAGTAAAATACTGGATAGAACACGGTATACTATAAATGATTATTTTGTTAGTAGAAACTAATATTATAAATGCGAAAGTTTGTGAGAATGAATCAATATTTGTTAAGCATTCTTACTAAAATAACTGAACGGATTTAGATAAAATTTTACAATAATATAGGTTACTTATAAAGATTTTGTGTAACTGGCCATTATATAACTACGTATCCAGTGGCAAAGGATAAAGAATTTATAAAGGTAAGCCGTTATGTATGGGTACATACGAAAATACTTTAAAAATTCATAGTATGAAATGTTAAATTTTTATCAAGCTTGTTTTTTTTGCAATTCTAAATTTTTCGCAACCTTGTCTTTTTAGCACTCAATATTTTGATTTTTTTTTTATTTTCTAATCTGCTGGTAAATCTGCTACTAATTTATTGTAATTTACAAAACGTAAGCCGACTAGAATCGTGTTATATGGACGCTTAGCCATACTGACCATATCACTGGTGTGACAGAGACATACATTGTATTGAAGAATTTCTAAATTAATATATATAAATATAGTTTAGTTTACAAAGTGTAATATCTTATACTTCCATACTAATATTTAATAGCACGTAAAGCAACAAAATTACATTATAGCGCCAGCTAAGTAAATGTCTTGGTTGCTCGCAAAAATGTACCCGTGTAACTAAAGTTACTTAAGTTATAATAATAATAATATATTTTTAATATTTTAAAGTGTTAATAACACACTTAGAGTAAAAAAGAAATTAGGAAAACGTATAAAATTTAAAAGACTTCCAATGAAATCTCTACGACTGCTAAGAACAAAAATAAGTTGTAGCGTATAAGAAATTCGGCGTAGCTGGATAAGAACGCATGGATTAGTGGTCAAAGCGCTTGGACGGTTTCCAAGAGGCGCGGGTTCGAGTCCCGCTGTATTCAATTTTTTATACGAAATTCAAATTTTTAGTCGAATTGATAACCTCCTTCTGTTTAAAGGCAGTTAAAAAATAAGGCATTACAACTGTAATGCTTTATTTTGGTACTTTTGAATTGAAGCAGCGAAGTGTGTGAATGACACTTTGGATAGGAAAAATCTTAAGTACTAAAAAATGGACAAAATATGTGACAAATACAAAAATAAATAACATTAAATTAATACGTAGAGAGTGGTAAATTAATTTTGGTTACATAGTGCGAGCATTTAAAGGGGCCCCTTAAATCTACTCTTGGGTCGTAAGTCCCAGGCACTCTCCAAACTCCTCTCTCTGTAACGCGATGGGCACCCGCACCGTGAACCCATGAATTGCTAAGGAGTTTCTTCTCATTTGTAAATGAAATAAGATTACAGTTGAACCTCGATTATCAGGGGTAATGATGGGTATGGGGGTTCACGAATAATCAAATAGCCCGGATAATCGAATTACAATATATTATTTTCTTGTTCCTAGAAAATTAATTCGACTAACAGTTACCAGAAACTTATGATACCATAGCCATAGAAAAATAAGGCATGCGGTATCATAAGATTCATTATTTTTAAAAATACGTTGTAATCGTTATAAAAATCATATAATGATCAGAAAATAAATATTACGAACTGTAAAATAAGTCATGTATGTAGAAATGTTAAAAAAATGACGAAACCCCAGGTAATCGAACCCCAGATAATCGAATTTCTACTGTATTTATATATTAAAAAAATATATAATTATATTTTGGTATGAAAATTTGAATTATTTAAAAAAAAATCAATTTAAGCTAATTCAGGATGTTCTTCCAGTAAAATAGGAACTAGACTGCCTAAAGAATCGGCGTACACATCCGGTTTCAGTTCGTGGTTCATCATATCCTCTTTCGTCTTGTTGGTTAATACTAAAAGTGTTTTGAAGCCCATATTCTTTCCAAGGCCGACGTCTTGATCTAACCTGTAAATAATTTTCTATTAAATTCAAACGCCTTTCGTGGCGCAGACGCACAAGCGTGCGACTGTAAACGCGACAGGTTGTGGGTTCGATTCCCACTCCAGGAAATAAAATTTTTCATTTCCTGGGTTTGGTAACAAGGCATAGCGCGGCGTTGAGTTCCGCCACTCAGCACGCAATGCCTCAATTAAGCGGAAAGTGGGGAACGGAGAGTCTTAATACCAGGTTCCCTCTGTCTACCCTGCTATATGCGAGTTACAGCGTGAAGTTAAAAAATGTATATATTTGAACTTCACGATTTATCTTGCATACCAGGATGGTCAGATAGAATCTAGTTTTCCGCTCGATTTCGAGACATTATGTGTTATGTGGCAGACTTCAGCGCGGCGTTTTGTTTTACCGTATTGGGAAATTTAGATATAAACCTTCCCATGACTGGGAATCGAACCTCCAATTATCGCGCTTACAGTCAGACGCCGTCTCACTGCGCCATGATGGCCATAATGTTAAATATTTATTAAAGGTTATCTATTTATATCTGCCTGTACATCCAATCGTTGTGGGTTCGACTCCCACTAAGAAAAGTGATTATATTTAAATAACTTTTATTTCCCCACTGCAGATAAAACGCGGAGTTGAGTTCTGCACTCAACGGATTGGTAACAGAGTAAGTTTTCTTTGTCTACCCTAACAAACTTCACACATGTCTATATCCGTGCAAAGCGTGAATAAATTAATAAATCGAAAATGCATTCTTTTCGTGACAGACTTTTTAGATTATAAGTTATTTTTTCATAGCTTCACGCTGTATCCCGCATATAGCAGGGGAAGCAGAGGGAACCTTGTGTTAAGACACTCCGTTCCCCACTTTCCTCCTCCACTTTTCTCCTTTGAATTGAGGCATTGCGTGCTGAGTGGCGAAACTCAACGCCACGCTTTGCCTTTTTACCAAACCCAGGAAATGAAAATACTAAACATAATATATACTAAATATAGAATTAAAACTAGATTATAAATTTTGTTTATAATCTAGTTTTAATTCTATATTAATAAATACTTTATCACAAGAAAGTGACATGAAAGAAACTAACGTATTTTTTTTTAATTATTAATTTATTCATTCTATAAATAAAATAAATCCTATACACTATTAATATATATGCAAGAGTTATCAACTTCCGGTACGGGTTGACGTCATACCAGTTGGCATAAGACTAATTAAACGTGACGTACATGTCTGAAATTCAGTCGAAGGAAAAATGATTCAGGGTTTCATATTTTCGTTAAACAAAATGTGATACTATTTTTGTACATAACTGACGACGGAATAGCCTAAATCCTCCACTTAACAGGCAATGTTTAATTTAAATACAGACACAAAAAAGAAATGCTTTGACATTGGTATGTAAGAAAAAAAATAACCCAAAAAAATATAGATAATGAAGAAGTAGGAGACCTCGATTGACCTTCGAGAACAGAGTATCAATGATACTGGAGGATGGTCACGTAAAAAGCACGAGGATTACCCGGAGGACATGCATGAAGAGGTTAATGACTGGACGAGGAGAGAGGTATGCAGAGACCGTAGCGTTTGGCGCTCTGATCTCTCTGACTACCCCGTTAGGGATAAAGCGTGAAGTTAGGTTAGTGAAGAAGGAAAAATCTTAAACTAAAAAATACCTGTCCTAAAAAGTTTTTGAAAATGTTCAATTTATTAACTTATTCACACCTAACCTATATCCAAAACCATACTCGAAAAATATCCAATTTTCTTTTTTTCTTTCTTTTAGCTTCACGCTGTATCCCGCATTAAATATTAATCATAATAACCTCACGCTGTATCCCGCACATAGCAGGGTAGGCAGAGAGAACCTGAGAACCTCACTCCATTCTCTGTTAACATTTCCGTTCTCCACTTTCCGCCGAATTGAGACATTGCGTGCTGAGTAGCGGAACTCAACGCCACGCTTTGCCTTGTTACCAGAGCGAGGAAATGAAAATACAAAATATTATTTAATTTTTTTATTTCCTGGAGTGGGAATCGAACCCACAACATGTCGCGTTCACAGTCTCACGCTCGTACCTTTCCCCCACAACTGGCCATACATCCATAAAATTAATATTATAACAATCAAATATATAAATATATATAAATATGAAGTACATTTTATATTCCACTTACATATCACCTATAAATAGCACTCGACTGGCATCGTTAACACCCGCTCGTTTCATGGCAAATTCCCCGAACGATTTTCCCGGCTTTCCCAATAATGTTGGCGTTCGTTTAGCTTCCTCACTCACTATATCGCTGAATACACCGCAACCTTATAATAAATGTGTTATTTATTATTATATAATATATACATATTGACTTTATTGGTTTTAGGTTCGATTTTCAGCTTGGGGAAATTATTGTTTTTAAATTATTTACTTTATTTCTATGCTCTCATATGATATAACGTGGTTGAGTTCCGCCAAATAACACGCAATGTCTGAAATTTGAAAAATGGAGAACGGAGTGTCGTGACACTATGTTCATTCTGACTACCGTGTTATAAGGGAAAAAACATGAATGTGCAATTAAAAATATAGTGTATAAATATAGAACATGAATCTGAGAACAGAAAGTAAAATGGGGAAGTATAAAATCAAAAAAATATTTTTGGGTATTCTAGTTCAAAGTTTAATAATTACTAGTAGATACGTTGACGCGTAAAGTTGTTTTAGCAACGCTAATTTATGCAAAAGTGTACGTCAAAGACGTGCTATATGTAATATAGATTATGTTATTATTTTCGTATTTCTACCGCAATATTATAAAAAGTATTGGCCTTCTGCACCACGCCGTATGACATAAATTTTAAGAAAATTCTTTTTAAATCCCGCACCTTCCGCTCAATTTCTATTAAAATTACATGTTAAATGGCAGAATTCAATACCGTGATGAAATAAAAATACTCGTATTTATTCCCCTGCATGGTAATCGAACCCAGAATCTTAAATTTCTAACTCTTAAATTCGTTTATAATCTTAAACTAACACTACACTACACTACACTACAATAACCTAGCATGCCCCTAAATAACCCACTCATATAAATAATAATTCAAATCCTCACCTAAAGCCAACCTTCCTTTCTTCAGAGGTACGTATCTGTCAGTGGCGCCGTTAACAAACAGCACTTCTGGCCTCTCCAAGTAAGTGATAGCTTTATACAACTTGGGCAAGTTCACTTTATAGTCACTGTCGAATATAACAGCACCTATGTCGTCGTCGTCTGTCGAGTATTTGTTGAGATTCTCTTCGTCGTATGTATAGACGTCAGGCTGTGGAGATAGTAAATGTTATATATATTCTTGTATATACATACATAGCTTCACGCTGTATCCCGCATATAGGAAGGTAGGCAGAGGGAACCCGAGAACCTAGTGTTAAGACAATTTCCCATTTTCCGCCAAATTGCTTTGTTACCAAACCCAGGAAATGAAAATTTTACGCCTATCGTGGCGCAGAGGCATAAGCGAATAAACGCGATAGGTTGTGGATTCGATTCCCACTCCAGAAAACTACCTTAACCACCACATCAAAAGCACTAACTATCATACAAAAAAGAAATCATCAAAATTGGTACACCCAGTAAGAAGTTATGCAGTAACACATAAAATGATAACCGCCTTTTTTTTTTAAGTCGGTTATAATATACATATATAAAGAACATTTATTTTAAACATTATTTATGTCAGTTTAATTAAAAGCTATAGGTATAATTATAACACTAATCGTTATAGTTCAGACCTTCACTTGTACAATACGCTTATCGGCTAATGTTTGTTTAATCACAACCCCCATCAAGGCTATCAGAAATCGATGGTGTTTCAAGTGGAAACTCGGCTATGGAAAAGTCTATAATACATAATTTCTATCCATAGAAGTTTATTTGATTTTTTTTTCCAACTTCACGCTGTATATCCCGCATGTAGCGGGGTAGGCAGAGGGAACCAGAGAACCTAGTGTTAAGACACTCCATTCTCTTTCAACAATTCCGTTCCCCACTTTCCGCCGAATTGAGGCATTGCGTGTTGAGTGGCGGAACTCAACGCCGCGCTTTGCCTTGTTACCAAACCCAAGAAATGAAAATATTAAATTTTACATTATTTATTTGATATCTATATATTAATACGTGAAGCAAAAACTTTTGTACCCCTTTTTACGAAAATTACGCGGTCGGAAGAGCATGGAACTTGGCACACTTATAGTTTATATAGCAAAGGAGTGCACAAAGATAATGTTTTTTTAAAACAATCGTTAATAATATATTACATAATTAAAATAAAAGTAACAAACGTCACCATGGTTTGACATCCATGTTTATATAAAGTGATATAAACGTTGCTAGGCAACGCGTTGTTAACGCGTTAACGCAAACACTTGTCAATATGCAAGTATGCATATTTGATTGGTAGCTATCGCGGTGCAGTACGACAGTGTGACAGTAGACGCAATTGATTGTGAGTTCGGTTCTCACTCAGGGAAATACGTTAAAATTTTCGTTTTTCGGCTCTGGGAAGATAAAATGCGGCGTTCAGTTTCACTATTTAACACGCAATATCCTGAATTTGGAAAACGGCGAACGGAGCGCCTTGATACTAGTTTAAGCTGCTCTAGTTTTTGTCTAAATAAAAAGGCGAAAAATGTAATCAAATTTAAAATTATTATATATTTTAATTATATTAAGGCAAAAGCGCGGCATTGAGTTCCGCCACTCAGGACGCAATGCCTTAACTTGGCGAAAAGTGCGGAACGGAGTGTCTTAACACTAGGTTCCCTCTGCCTACCCTACTATATGCGGGATATAGCGTGAAGCTATGTATGTATGTATATATTTCAATGTCCAAAAATTGATTACCCATTTAAAATAGGACATATCATATTATAATACATATTAGTCAGTTTCCATGTTTCTTTTTTACTTTGAAGAAATTAATATTTTGTAATATATTTTCTATCTCGTTCTGTCGTAGTCTTAATTATGTTTGTTTCTTTATCGTGACGTATTTCCATTACCAATCACAACAATTCCAAAAAGAAAATATTTAAAAAAAATAATAATTTATAACTCACCCCTTCTCTGCACTCGATACCATATGAATTTAACACTGCGATTGTTTCTGGACAGGTCACACAGTATGCGGCTTTATTGAAGTTCACCGATTTCAAATAAGATGCGATTGCAACTGATGGTATTGTAAGATTTTCCTGTTGGAAGAAAAAATATATAGTATGCCTCTAGTACATTTAAAATCATAAAAATAAGTCCAAAAATCGCAAAAGTAGGACAGCATCTGAATTTAAGCACCGTTGGTTTTGGGTTCGATCTCCAATCGACAGAAATGTTTATATTATTAAAATTTCTCTGCTCTGGTTAGGTTAGATTAATTTTCATCAATCATTACGCTATATACCTGTAATCGATTTCAGAAGGAAAATGGAATATGGAGTGTCATGGCACTTTATGTGTTCTCACTGACTACCTACTACCTATGCAAGAAAGGCGTGAAGCTGCTTTGCTTTTTATAATATATATATATATATATATATATATATATATATATATATATATATATATATATATATATATATATATAACATATATATATATATATATATATATATATATATATATATAATTCTTCTTCAGTAGAGAAGAAATATTCATAATAGATTCAATATTATTTTTTTTAAAACGGTCAAATGAATTAAAAACAGACACATTAGATTTTTAATATTTTTCTATATGAAAAAATTGTTAGAATTATCTTTTTTTCATTGGCGTTCGATATTATCGCGGCATTCCACGTATTTGTTTAGCTTTACGCTGTATCCCGCACAGTAGGTAGAGTCCCTACGACTGTAAACGCGACACGTTATTGGGTTCGATTCCCATTTCAGGAAATGAAATTTTTTCATTTCACCAGGTTTTTAACTCAACAAGGCAAAAGGGTGGCATTGAGTTCCACCCAACTCAGCGCAATGCCTCAATTCGGCGGAAGAGTGGGGAACAGAGTGTCTTAGCACAAGGTTCCCTCTCGCTGCCGACCCTGCTATAATACCAGGATTTTAGCGCAAAAGCCTTAACATGTCTCATATTGATTCAAGAACTAATCTAGTTCTATGACACTTTGATCTCCACTTTTTTCACTCTCGATTTTTTTTCACTCAATTTTAAGAGAGGTTATATGTTGAGAAGCGATAGCGGGTTCCAATGCTTTTTGCTTTATCTAAATAATTGGAAAAATTAAAAAAAATAACAATTTTCTCAATTGAGCACCGAACTCACAACCTCACGTCTTTACAATCAGACATTGCTCCACTGCGCCATGATGGACCAAATATATCTACATACATACAGATATTTAGATATATGTATACAAATATTTGCATACAGATATATTTACATTTAATTCATATATAATAAAATAATAGTTGTAATTAAACACGCGGGCTTATACCGAGATGAACTAAGTGGTAGCTTAATAAGTTCCACGTTTAAATTATTTAGATAATTAACTTAGAGCACTAGCTTCTAGTGTTTCTGGCATTTGTTAGTGAAACACAATTTGTTATTTTGAATTTATTGTGGGTTGTTTTTAATTATTTTTTAAAGTAACTTATGTTACAAATATTTTGGGACTATTCCGTTTAAATTGGAAAGAAAACGTTTCTTACTAGTTTTTTACAAACATAACATAACTTCACGCTGTATCCCGAATAAAGTAGGGTAGGCAGAGAACCTAGTCTTAAGAAACTCCGTTTCCCATTTTCCGCCGAATTGAGGCATTGCGTGCTGAGTGGTGGAACTCAACGTCGCGCTCTGCCTTTGTTACCAAGCCCAGGAAATAAAAAAATCCATTTACTGGAATGGGAATCGAATCCCAACCGGTCGCGATTACGGTCGCACGCTTGTGCCTCTACGCCATGACAAGCGTTAATCATTATAAAAATTATTCATTTTTTAATAATAGTTATTAGCATATTGAAAATATAATTGAAATTTTACTAAAACAACTGACTTCGAAGAAATTGTGCTTAAAATTACAATTATTACGAATAAGTGGGGATACTTGTCAGATCTTAAGTAAATGGACCATATCAGAAGCACTAGCTAAATGAAAAAAATATCAAAATTCGTTCACACAATAAAAATTATGACCCAACATAAAAAAGTGGAATTGATAAGCTCCCTATTTTCAAAAGATTGTATTTTAATTTCATGCTTTTTCCCGGAAAGCAGGGTAGTAAGATATAATCTATTATAGTACTAAGACACTCCATTCTCTACTTTCTACTCAAAATCGACAAATTGAATGTTGAGTAGCGGAATTTAAAGTCTTCAAGGTTTACTGTACTATGAAAGCCTCAATTATAACTTGTATATTTTTTGGAGCTTCACGCTTTATCCCGCATAGAAGGATAATCACAGTGAACATAGTGTCAAGACACTCCGCCACATTCGGCCCGAATTCCACACACTGATTGCTAAGTGGCGGAACTCAACACCGCGCCAGTGCGGAGAAGTGAACATAAATTATAAAAGTACAATATCCTTATATACTAATAATATATAATACATTATTTCATCAGTACCAACTGCCAACAAAGGAGTGTACAGAATTGGCAATCAGCAATCGCAAAGAGGGCTACAAATAATACTTCTCGTACGATAATGTACTTTCTTTTGATACAAAGCCTTCTAGATTTGACTGATCAATCACAGTCTAAGCCTTGTTCGAGTTTCTATTGTGTTGTTGGACTTTATGGAAAATGTTTTCTTATTCTTACTACCTGTTACCCGCGGCTTTGCTTGCAATGGCGTTGTTTTGTAAGATTTAACAATTTCAATTTTTTTTAGGAATCATCATGACTGTTAAAATATATTTTTTGTTTTTATTTGAAAGTATTATATGTCCTTCTTAATACCTCTATGAATGGGTGTATAAAGTTTTATAATAATCAGTTAAGTTGAAGACATAATGTCATACATTCCATTTTCTACTTTCCATCCAAATGCAAGGCTGTATGTTGAGTAGCGGAACTCAACGCCGCGATTACGTTCCGTTTTACTGGAGCTAGGAAATTAAAATAATTTAATTATAATCATTTCACCTAGTGGAAATTGAATCCACGGCCAACCGTTTACATTTAGACACGGTCCGAAGAATAGAAAATTCGAAGGTGAAGATTGGTTTCTGAGTTATTCGTAATAATTATACTTTTTAGAGCATATCCTTTGAAGTCGATTTTCTTTTTTCGTTAAAATGGTTTAGTCTCTATTGACATGATAATGTCAAAAATAACATTAATTTTAACTAAAGTGAACTACTAGTATTTGACGAGATTCTAGAATTCTACTTACATATCCATTTTCGATGCCCGCAGCTTCGAACAGCGCTTCATAGTTTTGTTTCGTTCGCAAACTATTGTTTGACACAAAGTGCACTGTCTTCCCCAGCCTTTTCATTATTTCAAAGAATTTACCAACTTTTGGTAATGGTGTACCGCTCCATACAACACCTAAAACAAATAATATAATAATGTAGTTACTTTACGGACTTACAACTTTCATAGTAAAATGTTAAAATGAATTAAGTTTGATTGTAAAACGAGATAGTTGTGGGTTCTATTTTCACTCAAGTCTACGATTATATTTAAATTATTTATAACCCACTTTGGTGAAAGAGCATGGCGTGGAGTTGCACTATTCAGCAAGTGATGTTTCGAATTAGGGTGGAAAGTAAAGAACGGGGAATCTGGACACTTAATTTTTCTCTGCCTACCGTGCTAAGCGGAGTAAAGCGTGAAGCTACTATTAATATATTATTATTTTTATATTTTTAGCTTGATAGGTTTTTTTCAGTGGTCACTCTACTCTGTTAACCACTTTTGACAAATTTTAATAGACTATTTGCACGAAAATAATTTAACCAACTTAAAATAGGATGAGGCCCTTAATTCGACTGATTTTTATATGTTTTACCGCATAAGTTATCACTGATGTATCAATTATGATGATTATCTTTTCATATGGTAAGCTAGTGCTTCTGGTATGGTCCCATTTAAGTTTAGTTCAAATCTGACGGGTAATTTTTGAATTATTCGTACTTTTTAGTGCATGTTATTTGAAGTTGGTTTTCTTTTTTGATAACATCAGCCACTTGAAACGCGACAGGTAGTGGGTTCGACTCCCATGCCAGGAAATGGAATTTTTCATTTCTTGGGTTCGGTAACAAAGGCAAAGCGAGTCGTTGAGTTCCGCCACTCAGCACGCACTGCCTCAATTCGGCGGAAAGTGCGGGACGGATTGTCTTAACACTAGGTTCTCTCTGCCTAACCTGCTATATGCGGGATACAGCGTGAAGCTATGTATGTATGTATCAGTATCATGAGTATTAACTTAACAAGAATAACACAAGAGGCTACATTTTCATAATTTGGCCATAATATGACGATAAACGTATTATATATATATATATATATATATAACATATATAGCATATATATATATCTGCTCTCTTTCTTTCTTTATATATATATATATAATAATAATAACATACAATTTATTGATCTCCGAAAGGACACTTTTCGCATTTGTATGTAAATGGACATTTCTAAATTAGTTGTCTCTGCTTCCTTATAAGGACCTTTGGAGCTATTATGTTTTTATCGGGCTGGGGAAGTCAAGCGCAACCTGCTTCTGGAAATATCTAATGTATTTTTTGCTTTGCTTTCCGTAATTTTTATAAACATTTTCATAATATAATTATCTTTATGGACACGTGTTTTGTTTACTTTCTCTATATTTTCATACTACTCAATTAACTTAGGAGGGGGTAGGCAGAGGGAACCTGGTGTTAAGACATTCCGTTACCCACTTTCCCGCCAGTAGAGGCATTGCGTGCTAAGTAGTGGAACTTACCGCCGCGCCTTGTCTTTGTTACCAAACCAGGAAATAAAAAAATCCATTTCCTGGGTGGGAATCGAACCACAACCGATTAGCGTTTAAAGTCGCATGCCTGTGCCTCTGCGCCGACGAGCGTCATTATAACGCAGAGGTTATTATGACGCAATGGTTGCAACGCGTGTGTTGTGAGGTTGCTCGTCACTTTGAGGTATTATTTTGTTGTTGTTTTCTTTTGCCCTGCTGATCGTAATCCGAGGAGGCTTCAATTACAACGCGTTAAAGGAAGTAGTATGGGCCGTGAGGTCATGATGGAGCCTTACGTACCACTGGTTTTACCAGCATACGCTTCTAGGAGGGGGCATTTAATTTTGTGATTATTCAAAGAACTTATTATTGTGTTTTACAATGCAATATTCGAGGGGTTTCATTCAGGGGATTCATTTACTTCAGAATCATATTAAAATAACAATCTTAGTAACTTTTTAAATTAATAGAAAAAAATAAAAATAATTTATTTTAGAAACCATGAGTCTGAAGGCTCAAACATACGCGACAAGTTTTAAAGCATAATAGTAGTCTTTTTGAGTAATATCGTCAGAGACAGTTCGTCAGAATTGGCCAGTAAAAGTTGCTTATAGTTTATTTATTGGCGTGCTGGTGTGGCGAAATTCAACGCCCGCGTTTTGCAACCAGTACATGCGAGGAAATAAAAATATTTAAACATGTTATTTTTCTATATGTTTATATATAATTGGTAATCAAGATCCACAGCCTGCCGCGTTTACAGTCGCACGCTTGAAGCTGCCTCTGCGCCACGAAAAGCCTGTATTGTATAACTAAGGTGGGCTTATTAATAAAGAGTATATTCCTACGAGAAAATGAGTATAAAAATGACTTTCCGAAGTCTAACATTGTAATATTGAACTTTGATCGCCATAAATGGGAATTTCGATCAGCTGATATCAAACACTTAAATATGGAACTGACCTACTAAATATCGTACGATATTAAATTATACTATCGTTTTCCATGCAATAACTATGTGTGTTATATATAAAAAAATACAAGGTTATCGTGGTAGAAGTGAGACGGTGTGTGACAGTAAAGTTCGATTTCCTCGCTCTAATTGAGATAATACGTTATTTAAGTTACGGCACTCTTTTTTCTTTTTTTATCTTCACGCTGTATCCCGCATATAGCGAAGGTAGGCCGAGGAACTTGAGAACCTAGTGTTAAGACCTCCGTTCTCTTACAACAATTCCGTTCCGCACTTTCCACCGAATGGAGGCATTTGCGTGCTGAGTGGCGAACTCAACTATCAATGAAATACTAACATTTTCCTGGAGTGGGAATCGAACCCACAACCTGTCACGTTTACAGTCGCACGCTTGTGCCTCTGCGCCACGACAGGCGTTACGTTTACGGCACTCAATATGTAATATTTCGAATTCAGGAGGGATGGAGTGTTTTCACACTAGAGTTATTTGTCTATCTTTTATTTAAATTAAAATTTGAACTTATTTTAAATTTAAGCTGAAATAAACATTTATGTATGAAAATTAATTAATAATAAGATATTATAAGCGAGATTTAACCTTGTATGGAATCATCATCAATATTTTTATATTCTTTTCCTGATAGGTTTATCTTAATCTTTGTAGGTATAAACTATAAGGTATAAATAGTTTCGTACAACAGGGTAATCAGGGTGAACTTAGTGTTAAGACACTCCGTTTTCTACTTTCCAACCGAATTTGAATGCGTATTTAGTAGCGGAACTCAACAACGCGATTTGTCTTACTAGAACGTGTAATTTTTTTTTAACTTCACGCTGTATCCTGCATATAGCGAGGTAGGCAGAGGGAACTAGAGAACCTAGTGTTAAGACACTCCGTTCTCTTTCAACATTTCCGATCCCCACTTTCCGCCAAATTGAGGCATTGCGTGTTGAGTGGCGGAACTCAACGCCGCGCTTTGCTTTGTTACCAAACCCAAGAAATGAAAATACTAAATTTTACATTTCCTGCAGTGGGAATCGAACCCACAACCTGACGCGTTTACAGTCGCACGCTTGTGCCTCTGCGAGGCGACAGGCGACAGGCGAAAATAAAAATAATTTAAATATTATCTTTTCCTAGAGTAGGAATCGCACTCAAAACTAATCGCGCTTGTAGTCGACGCTGTCTCACTGTGCTTCAACGGCCAGTAATGAAATATTTATGACTTATTATTTATATAGATAATTAGTTTAAAGGAATACACGCAAGTGATATACACTCCTACCTACCTACCTAACTTCACGCTTTATCCCTGGCGGGGTCAGAGAGAACGGAGCGCCAAATGCTACGGTCCCTGCATACCTCTTTCGCCTCGTCCACAGTCATTAACCTCTTCATGTATGCCCTCCGGGAGGCCCTCATGCTTTTTATTGTGATATACACTCAATATTATAATTTTAATTTCTTTATAAGGTTTTGTATCATTAAAATTGAAAGAATATTAAAATTAATTTATATCTAATTACGCAATACAATGATAATATTTGTAACATTTGGTGTATATTGTATTAGATAAAAAAATAATTTATATATCTTAAATAAAAAAAAACTAAATTAAACGACATGTTACGAATAACTCAAAAACTCGCCAAATCTTAACTAAATTTAAATGGAATTTTAGAAGCATGATAGACAGCTAATGATATTAAAAAAAACCATCCAAATTGGTTCACCCAGTAAAAATATACGATTTAACACAAATAATAAAAATACAGCGGAGAACCTTCTGCTTTATTGAAATTAATGAAAAAACTGCAAATTCATTAAACTATGATAATGAACATCAACGCTATATTAATAATAACATATTAAATAACACTCATAAAACCATCATGACATACACTACTGACAGTTCCGTGTCAGGCGTGAATAGGTTAATAAGTCGACTTGCATATACTATTCCCTATTGAAATTATTATTAGAATCGAATTTATAGAATGAATACATTATTAAATCAAAAGAATACAAGCAAATGAAACACATTCAGTTAAAATAATATTTCCATTACGTAAACAGTGAGTTTATAGATAAAAATTAACCCTAAAAAGTCTTGAAAAAGCATACATTGTCAACTTATCCACTTATTCACGCTATTATTAATAAATAATCTTTCCAAATTATGAAATTTATACGAACATAGTCGAAACATTACACAAATACACTAAAACGTCAACTAGGTTATGTTATGCAGTTTGTTGTATCGATCGGCGTCGCAAAGTAACTCACCGTCGCAGTCCGAGAACACATGGTCGAAGGATTGTAAGAACTCCTTAAATGTTCCTCTTTCCACTTCCAATAAATTCACTGGTTCCATTATAATAATTTCACTTTAAAACACGTGTTATCTTAACCTAGTTCTAGCGAATACTGCGCTCGAGTTGGTATGAACGTAAATAAATATATACTCATCTATACGTTAGCTTGTATGACGTAAGCGTTCCGATTGTATGGGTGTTTTTGATAGGGCATGGTGAATTTTATTGGATATTTTATGGTGTTGGGGTTCGATTTCCATTTAGGGGTGATTATGTTAAGTTATTTTAATTTGATTTTACAATATTTGAGTGGTGTTGAGTTTAGATACTAATCGACTTTGAAGACGGAGGGAGGTTATCAATTGACTGTATTTTAATTTTTTTATGTATACCGCATAACTTTTTACTGTGTGAACCAATTTCGATGATTCTCTTTTTATATGATAGCTAGTGCTTTTGATGTGGTCCCATTTAAATTTAGTTAAGAAATGACATGTAGTTTTTGAGTTATCTGTAATAATTTTAGTTTTTAGAGCATTTTCTTTGAAATCGGCTCCATTTTTTGCTAAAATCCTAATTACGTAACTAATTAAAAAAACATGCATATTACATATTAAATAATATTATATTCATATTTTCAACTGAATAACTTGTTTCTAACGTATGTCGTGGCGCAGAGGCACAAGCGTGCGACTGTAAACACGACAGGTTGTGGGTTCGATTCTCACTGCAGGAAATGGATTTTTCATTTCCAAGGTTTGGTAACAAGGCAAAGCGCGGCGTTGAGTTCCCCCACTCAGCACGCAATGCCTCAATTCGGAAAGTTGGGAACGGAATGTCTTAACACAAGGAAAATATTATATAATTAATTTAATAATCATAGGAATTTTATTTCCTTACTCTTGAATAATGCAATGCAGTGTTGAATTTCACGACTCAATATACAGAGTTTCGAAGTTAGGCGAATTGATACTAGGTGTTTGTAACACTCATTGGCTACTCTCTTCGGAAAAAATCATAAAGCGCTTTATTAATAATATGTAGATTTTTTGTCATTTTGTATATACAAATATTTTTATTTTATTTAGAAAATGAGTAATTATAGAGGAAACTAATGAATTTAGTCGTCCTTGCTTTATTTACGTGAATTTTAATTATTGTATATGATTAATAATGTTTGTCATTACTAAAGGCCACTTAAAGGTAAATATTTTTTACAATGTAATTATTTATTTCATATTTAGAATTTACAATTCGGCGGAAAGTGGGGAACGGAATTGTTGAAAGAGAATGGAGTGTCTTAACACTAGGTTCTCTGGTTCCCTCTGCCTACCCTGCTATATGCGTGAAGTTAAAAAAAAGTATTTAGATTTCTTTTATTTTTATATTAAAAAGTTTACTTATTTAATGTTTTATACATATATAAACATAAATATATAGTTCTAAATTGTTTGAAAAGTGTGTACAGCAGATATTGCCTAAAATTTACCATATTAAGTACATAGAAGAATTTTGATTGTAAAGGCGAGCGTTAATGCATTTTAAAGGGCCCCTCAAACCTACATATGAGTCGCAAGTCTAAGACTCTGTTCCGAGTTCCCTTCTCTTTAACACGAGCTGCCAAAATCCAGAGGTTAGAAGGATTGCGTTAAAGTTAAAAAAAGTAATAATAATAAATTATATATTAAGGTATATATTTATTGTGAGGGTAGCCGATTTTTTTTTTATTTTTAACCTGAGAACCTAGTGTTAAGACAGTCCGTTCTCTGCTTTCCGCCAACTTGAGGCATTGCGTGCTGAGTGGGGGAACTCAACGCCGCGCTTTGCCTTGTTACCAAACTCAAGAAATGAAAATACTAAACTTTACATTTCCTGGAGTGGGAATCGAACCCACAACCTGTCGCGTTTACAGTCGCATGCTTGTGCCTCTGCGCCACAACTAGCTTAAAATAATATAAAAAAGAGAAAATAGCTTCATGCTTTACCCTGTTAGGGTAGTCGGAAAGAACCTAGTGTCCGTTCGTTACTTTCCGTAAAATGTCGATACATAGCGAGATAAATAGCGGAACTCAACGCCGCGTTTCGTCTTATAAAATAATAAGAAAGCAATATTTATTAAGCATTTCATTCGTGTATTTACTTATTTGAGTACTGGCAAGCACTATGCTACGAGTAAAGTATTAAATTAATGCCGTAGCAATCTGTAAGAACGCTGTTATTCTAGATAAAAACGTCTTAGGATTTTTAGAGCTGGTGCATGTATGCAATTTAGTATTTCCATCACTTTTTACCAACTTCAGAAATAGAGGAGACTCTCAAGGTTTTTATGTGTTGCATGACGTTTTACTAGTTAGCAATGTTGATGATTTTATATTATATGTGATGGCTAGTGCTTGCAGTTCCTTCTTCATTACTAAAGATATCCATCAATAACCCTCCCTATCATCATCACGAGCAGCGTTTGAGCTGCAAGTGAGACAGGTTGTGGGTTCGATTCCCGTAATGCCTCAATTCGGCGGAAGTGAGGAACAGTGTGTCTTAACACTAAGTTCTCTATACCCTGCTATATGCGGGATACAGCGTGAGGCTATGTATGTATGTAATATTATTTTTAATTGATTTACAGAGTCAGAAACTCTTAATATATTTTATATATTAAATGGATGACCATATATTTATATTTTTTTGTAACCCTTACATATGATAAAGTCCAGAATGTGCGTTCACTCCACAAAAAGAGTCTGTGATAGTGCGGTGCGCGCGAGATCTCATATAAAATTTTAACAGTTAAATATTTATTCTACAATAAATTGCCTTAGATGTGTATTTATTAATTTTACTACGTATTCTCTATATTAATATAGAAAAAGTAATATAAGAGTTATTTATGTCTTTTTAACCAATTTCAAAACAAGGAGGTGCTCAATTCGACGGTATTTTTTTGTATGTTACCGAATATCTTCTTGAAGTAATTTTCTATAATTTTCAATGTTCCTGATGTAGTCTGATTTAATTTGGTTAAGGTCTATCGATCAGTTTTTGGGCTATTCGTAATAATGTTACTTTTAATGTATTTTGTTTGAAATCTTTTTTCTTAAAATCTTAATAGTTATTATAAATAGATACATGGAGGAAGATATGGCGCAATAATTTCTGTCCTTCGACAAAATTATAATGACTCATAATGAGGAGAAGAAGGTAATTTGTAACGTATACTCTGGTTTTGGTAAATTACAAAAAATAAAAAAATAGCTTTAAGTTTTTTCGCACATAGCAGGGTAATCAGACGTAAGTCAGTAGTGTCAAGACACTCCATTCATCGCATTGCGAAATTGAGACATTGCGTGTTAAGTGACGGAACTCAACGCGTTACTTTGTGTTACCAGAGCGAAATAACGAAAATTATTGAAATATAATCAAATGATTATACAGGGAAATCCCTGAATAAGAATCGAATACACAACCAATCTTCCATACAGTCAAACGCTACCACTGCGCCACAATAGCTCGAAATGGAAGAAAAAAGAACAATAGACGAATCCAGTACACTTTTAGTAGCTTTTTTTTAAAAAAAAACAATCATTCTAGTTTTCTCAACCCCCACAAGTGTGTACAGCAGTAGAGTGTCATTCAGGTCTACGCTACTCTTAAAAAACATAAAAACGTGTAAAACACTAAGAGCTTTTAAACAAGTAACTTGGCAAAAGACTTGCTGTTAACATGCCGTTACTTGAATGTGGCTTTTATGAAACGAATAGGGAAACTTTGTATCGTATGTATTATACAATGTTAAAACTACATACATTAAATGGTTACTTAAGGTCATTTTTTGGGCTATTTTTTTTTTATCTTCACACTGTATCCCGCATATAGCGGGGTAGGCAGAGGGAACCTGAGAACCTAGTGTTAAGACACTCCGTTCTCTTACAACAATTCCGTTCCCCACTTTCAGCCGAATGGATTGCGTGCTGAGTGGCGGAACTCAACGCCGCGCTTTATCTTGTTACCAAGCCCAGGAAATGAAAGTGCTAACATTTCCTGAAGTGAGAATCGAACGAATCTATATTTTTATAATAATGAATATTTTATATTTTCTTTTTTATCGCTCTGGTAACAAGGCAACCATGTAATACAAAACAGAACAAACAAAACACAACAAAGAGACATTCATATAGTAATAAAAGAATATCTATGGAGGAAACCAAACACCATATCGATTTAACGCAACGATGGCTGCGGCCTTGAAACATTTTCTGATTAATCTGAAGCATCTAGTATTATATATACGATAGTATTATATTGGGAGGATGTCGCTATGTTCACATTATATTCATATTACTAAATATATTTATTTATTTATCCTTTATTGCACACCATATTTAATATAGCGCCTGTCGTGGCGCAGAGGCACAAGCGTGCGACTGAAATTGCGACAGGTTGTGGGTTCGATTTCCACTCCAGGAAATGTCAAATTTAGTATTTTCATTTCTTGGGTTTGGTAACAAGGCAAAGCGCGGCGTTGAGTTTCGCCACTCAACACGCAATGCCTCAATTTGGCGGAAAGTAGGGAACGGAAATGTTGAAAGAGAATGGAGTGTCTTAGATTCTCTGGTTCCCTCTGCCTACCCCGCTATATGCGGGATACAGCGTGAAGTTAAAAAAAATATATTTAATATAAATACACAAACTGGACTTAACGCTAAAAAACATTCTCTACTAGCCAATTAGTTATAATTTATTATTAGTTTTTCGTTGTGGATTCAATTCTCGTGTAGGAAGAAAATATATGTATATCGTTCATTATAAGTTCATTATGATAATGAATATATGAATATTTTCATTGCCTCGCTCTGGTGACAAGGTAAGTTCTCTTTACCTATCTTGCTATAATGCAGGAAAAAAGCGTGAAGCGTGAAGAAAAACAACATAAATAAAATATTGGCTTGATAAGAAAACGATTAAAACAATTAGTGTGACACGCAAAGGTCGAATGGTGATTGTTTTAGAAAGGGATATTAGTTTTTTGTTTGTACTAAAAAAATTAATCAGCGTAATTCAAGATTTGTCTCGATTTTCGACTATATTCCACAATAGTTCCTTGTTCTAATTATTGGAAGTACTGTTATATATATTACTAGCTGTTACCCGCGGTTTTGCTTGCGTGGTTAATTGCAGTCCATACTACATACTATAGTGTATATATGCGTTAATTTGAAGACTGATGTAGCTAGATTTTCAATTCTTTTAACAAACAAACATGTCTGCCAACATATTTTTAAATATACTAGTGTCCCTGTTGACGCGTTAATAACGCGTCCTATCAACGTATGTATATGTCACTTTATATAAACATGGGTGTCAAGCCATGGTAGTGTGTGTAACATTTTATTTCATTAATTTTATATATATTTATATATCATTCTGCAGTCCTTCGCTATATAAACTATAAGTGTGTAATTTTCGTAAAAAGGGGTCCAAAGTTTATAAGTAGCTATTTTTTAATAAAAATCCTGTATCCTGTATCCTATGTCCTTTTTAGTACCTCTAAGATTATGTGTGCATAGTTTCTTTGTAATTGATCGAGTAGTTTTGGCGTGAAAGCGTAACAAACAAAATTACATTCACATTTATAATTTTATTAGAGATCTTAACTACTACACTATTGATTAGACGACCATTCTCAATTTTTTATTTATAGACTACCATCCCTTAGTGGAAGATAACTCTCTTTACTGAAATAAAATTAAACAATATATTTTTGTTTCATCCTAGTTCCTTCAAAAAATCGTTTTCAAATAATGCACAGACCACCCCACACCACACACACACACACACACACACGCACACGCACACACGCACACGCACACGTACGCACACGCACACACACGCACACGCACACGCACACGCACACGCACACGCACACACACACACACACGGCTTTGTCACTATTTATATATGTTATATGCATGTTATAGTTAAGTCAACATGTTATTGTCATGTATGTTACTGTATGTATTATGTTATTGTTGAGCCATCGGAGAAGCGAGACATACAACACAAGTGTCTTTGACTACTTACTGAGAAGTCTCGGCTGCTCAGTTTGTAAAAGTATTTTTTGAATAAATATCTTTTTATTTTTTAGAAAAGGAGGAATTTTGAGAACATTCGACTGTATTGTTTTATGTGTGTTACTTAACGTTTTAAATACTGGGTTAACTAATTTTGATTATTCTTTCTTATATGGTATCTAGTGTTTTTGATGTAGTCCCATTTAAATTCTGTTAAGATCTGACTAATTTTTGAGTTATTCGTAATAATTTAACTTTTTAGTGCAGTTTGTGTAAAGTCAGTATATTTTGTTAAAATCTTAATATTAACGTCAACCTATTGCAAAATATTTATAAAAATAACTACAAAAAAATTAGTTTCATGTGACACAATAGTAGTTTTTGTATACTTATGCAAGGTTATCTTTTCTTTCAAAATTATTGTGTCTTATATATTTCGGTAAAATCCCATTCTGATATAATTTCTGAATGTAAACTAAGTGTGAGCTAGAAACCGACTGTTTACGTTTAAAATGCAGCTATTTTCATTTCCATATTACAAAATAAAGTGGGATTGGTAGATCCTTTAACATAAGAAATAAGAATACCGAATACCTCAAACATTGTTTTTGTCCGTTTTTTTAATGTTAAATTAAGAGTTAACATACATATGTAACGTTTACATATGTAATTGCGTTTCTTTTGTTTAAAATTTAATTTATTATTATTTTTTCCTTTAAATTTTAAATATATATATATATATATCTTATTGTATGTATATATGTATCTACGGGTGTCTATATGTATTTATCTGTGTATATATATATTTATATGTTTATGTAAATGTTATGATGAATATACTTATGTAGTTTATTCTTTCTTTTTGTATATTATCATTATTATTTGTATGTATTATTCACATCCTATCCAATTTCTTAGTTTGTGTATTTCCTATACCCTAAGGTTGCCTGGAAGAAATCGCTATTTTAGCGATAAGGTCGCCTGTTGTACATTGTTTTCTGTTATTATTTTATTTTAATTTTACTTTAATGTATGGGTGTGTACAATAAAGAGTTTTTATTATTATTATTATTTTTCTTTATTGGCTAGTTAGTTTTTTTTATCATATTAAGTATTGTTTTGTTTTCTTTTTTGTTATGATTGTTTAGATGTTAATTGAACAACATTATTATTTTTATGTACCCATATTTGGAGTGTCTAAGCTCTAGGTTCCCTCTGCCTACCCTGCTATATGCGGGATACAGCGTGAAGCTATGTATGTATATATTGGTTATATGCATACTACTACGTATACTATACAAACTATAAAAAACATTTAAAAAAAAAACCTGACATTAGCTGTCTTCTTTTGACACCGGATGAATTCGAGCCTCGACAATTTTATAGCTGATTATTATTAATGCAGAAAATTCAGTGTTCTTTTCAAGATAGCGAGTTCCAAGCGAGTGAACTTTAGCAATTAAGTAGAGGACGACGGAGACAAATTTTCCTTGTCACGATAATATTAAAGTTAAAAGACCTGGACAAGTTGCCAGTACAGGGTATAGTCGAGGCAGGTTTAATAAGCTATGAGAATGATTTTATAAATAAGGCATTATAGTTCATTATAGTTAATTAAGTTTTTAATAAAAAAGAAAATCGAATTCAAATAAAATACACTTGTTGTAGAGCAAAATTATTACGAATAACTCAAAAACTACTTGACGGATCTTAACTAAATTTGAATGAGCTACCTTCTAGAGCTATTTAAAAACAAAGGATCATTAAAATTGGTTCCTCAGTAAAAAGTCACTCGGTAACACACAAAAAATAGTCAAATTGAGACTTCCTCTTTCTAAAATCGGTTAAAAATATAAAAAATAAAATTGATTGCATAACAGTAGTAAAATTTTCAAATAATATTCAGTGTACTCATAAATCTTTAGTAAATCACATAAGATGTCTTGTCAATTGAAACGTCATAATGACGCAGTTAGGATATTTTAGACATACATACATACATAGCTTCACGCTGTATCCCGCTGAGGAGGCAGAGGGAACCTAGTGTTAAGACATTCTGTTCCCCACTTTTTGCTTTTTAAAAATTTTGCTCAATAAAAAGTGTATTTGAAATCGCTTTTTTTTACTTACTAATCTACTATATAGTTTCTACATTGTATCTCTTATAGCCCTAACATATTTCGAGGTATTTAGCTCGAAGATCTAGAACAATTGTCTCCACGAGGCGTCTTTTGAGCCGTGACCTGGTCTTGGTTACTTAAACTAATTTCAAATATATCTGTCAACTATATAAAGAGGTTAATTACATTTTTATGTTCATTTTTATACAAAAGTATATGTCAAACATATTTGAATCAGTGCAGAAGCAACGTAAGTCCGGATTTTCAAATTTTGCAGGAGGGAGAACAGCAACACGCATCTTTCCATTTTAAGCTAGTTTAAATCGATTACATTTTTTGTGACTTACGTTGTTTCTGCACTCACCGATTCATTTAATGTGAGTTTTTTTAAATGTATTTTTAATATATTATCATTAATAATATTAATTTTCTGCACATCTTCTCCTTGTACAATATATGTAAGCCAATATTCGTACTTCTTTGTTCGCATAGTTTTCATATAAAGGAATCCAAGATTTTTCTTCATGTGTGTATTAACATAATCATGATACTAATCTCAAAAGCATAATTATTACGAATAACTCAAAAACTACTCGTTCAATCTTAACTAAATTTAAATAGGACTATATCAGAAGCACCTACCCAGTAAAAAGTTATGTGGTAACACACATAAAAAACATTCGAATTGACAACCTACTCTTTTCTTGAAGTCGGTCAAAACTAACAATATAAAAGTTTATTACAGAAACACAGACATACTATTTAGTTAACATTGTCAAGCCATTAGACTATCTATCAAACAGTATGTAGGTTTATGTTTTGTCAACTGGCAGTCTCCCAATCGGCCCCATATGCTTCAATGCTCAATGCTGATAATGGGTTGTGAATACATTGGCATAACTCATCAGAGGAGTAAATGAGAATTTGTAATATAATTAATTATTTCAAGGTATCTTTGACCGCGATGTTTGTGGGCTAATGTTCATATAAAATTGATGTAGAAATACATACAATTGTCTATTATTTAAACAATATGGTAATATTAAATAACATGTTTAATTAAAAATTCCTAGTTTAGTTTTCCTTATAAATATAAGGAAAGCTAAACTAGGAATTGTAAGCGGAGAACAGAGTGTCTTCACATTAGGCTCTCTTTGTTTATGAAACGGAAATAAAGAAAATATAATATATCTATTCGAGGAAATATATATTAAAATAAATATACTTACTAATTAATTTAATATTGGTATTACTTACATACAATACAATACAATACAATACAATACAATACAATACAAATATTCTTTATTGCACACAAATAAACAAATAACATAGAAGTAGTAATAGCGTACAATAAGGCGGCCTTATCGCTTAAAGCGATCTCTTCCAGGCAACCTTTGGATATTGGATTTGTATAAAGTAGTGGTAGGCGGTGCACTAATCAGGATATTTACATTAAAAAATTAAATATATATTAATTAAAAATACAAACTAAATACATAATTATATACATACTTACATACATTCATATATACATACATACATACATACATATATACATACATACATACATACAAACATACATACATACATACATACATAAATAGACATTATATAGATTATATGTCTCAAAAGAAAATAAATAAATAAACTTTTGGCGCATCTTATTTCAAGCGGTAAACTATTCCATAGGTGGGCAGCTTTTATAGAAAAGGAATTTGAGGAAAAGGAAGAAGAGTGGAGAGGAATTTCAAGTAACCGGTTTTGGTACATAGTTAAACTAATGGTAGAATTGGGTTCACTACAGACGTCATTTTCTGGAAAATGTGATCTAGATTTTCTTTGTTAATTCTAAGAATTATTCATAATATGAATTTTGATCTAGATAATTATTTTTTTAAGCCTGCAATTTTTATATTTGATCTACAAATTCATTTTCTTGAGTTTCATTTTTATTCATTTAAATTTCAAATTATTTTTTTTGGTTTTTTTTAAATAATTCTTTTAAAAATATGATAAGGATAAAAGAGAATTGTAATAGCATCCATATAGCAGGGTAGGCAGAGGGAACCTAGTGTTAAGACACTCCGTTCTCCACTTTCTGCCCAATTGAGGCATTGCGTGCTGAGTGGCGGAACTCAAAGAGTACTATAGTAGGAATTGAACCCACAACCTGTCGCGTTTACAGTCGCACGCTTGTGCCTTTGCATCACGACAGGTTAAAAATATTATTAAAAGACAGTAAAATTCATAATTTTTTATAGTTATTTCTGTTATTACATAATGTTATAATGTGGGGAACGGAATTGTTGAAAGAGAATGGAGTGTCTTAACACTAGGTTCTCTGGTCCCTTCTGCCTACCCAGCTATATGCGGCTTACAGCGTGAAGTTAAAAAAAAATAATGTTACCACAAACAAACCTACAAACTTCAAGCTCATCCTACACTACACTCATTAATTTATTACATAAATCGCTGCTCCGAATATTCCATCACAAAATTATATCCCTTATTATGATAAATTATAGCGATGCGTAATATTTTTATTCAAGTACAGGTAGAAGCTGGTTTTTCTTCATACTATCATAAAATTACTAATTGAATTTCAACCTTAAATATATACAAATAAGAGCTAAAATCCTTTGATCAGAAAGACACAGTGTATCAGTAAAATAAAGATTTATAGCTTCAGTCAGCTTTTCTTCAACGTCTCTTTAACAAAATTAATGTTATTGTGTATTGTAATATGTTATTTGCTTTTTATTAAGTAAGTTATTAGTTATAATTCCAAAATTAATAAAATTTTAAAAATTTTATATATTTTATGATTTCCTATGGTGTTATGTTGTAAATGTCTGAACAGATTTGGATGAAAATTTAAATATATCGTTAAATGTTTTTCCCGCATAGCAGGAAAGTCGAAGAGAGCTTAGTGTCAAGACACTCCGTTCTTGCATTTATTTTATGGATAACGGATGGCAAACGAGCAGAAGGATCCTGATGGTAAGTGGTTACCTTCGCCCATGGACATCTACAATACCAGAGATGTTGTAGATGTGTTGCTGACCTAGAGAATACAGATGGAAGGGGGGAACAATGTAGTAGTCCGCTACCGGAACCACCACATTTTGGGAAAAGGGTGGGTGGTAAAGGGGAAAACCATTTTCGCTCGAAATCGAGACACTGTTTTTATTTTAATTTTATAAGACGGAATTGATTTATTTAGGTGACTACAGACAGCAGACTACAGAGAAGTCTATTTCTTCTGGTTTATTTTAAGTAAAATTTTAAAAACAAACACTAACAATGTATTAACAATGTATATTAAGGATGCTAATAAGCCAATTGATCTGTTCTGTATTTCGATTTGGTTATTTTCTTTCTTGTGAAGGTTCTAACGGTGAATAAAGAATGAGCTTCTGCAAAGTATCGCTAAACTAAAACTTATAAAAATTTATGCCACGTCTCACTTTTTTGTTTTCTCAGCTGTTTTAAGAATAAAAGGAGTTAGGTATAGTATCTTTTAATTTTTAATAAGGTAATAAAATGTTTGTGTTTTGTATGTGAAAGAAAAAAAAAACCTAATATGACATATTCCACCTACAGAGTGACTATTAGAACTGTAGTCAAATTGAAACAGATGATAGAAGAGATCAATTATTTTACCCCATACATATTATGTACGTATTATACAGGGTGTCCCAAAATTAACGCAAGATTTGACTTTGCCGCCATTTGTGCAGTGAAGTGTTGGCAACCCTGAAAAAAAAGCAATTTGACAGCTAACAGTATAGGGTTATTAAAAATGGAGCGTTACACGATAGAACAACGTGTCTTCATTATTAAAGAATATTTCAAAAATAGTGAAAGCTTAGCGGCTGCAGTTCGAATTCAAATCTTGCGTTAATTTTGGAACACCCGTTATATGGGGTAGAATAATTGAACTCTTGCTAAAATTAGTTGTTCACTTCATTATTTTTTTTTAAATTTTTATACCATTATCATTTGTACCAACCAAAAAGTTATTTTAGTGATCTCCAACTACCAACCATGTTTCTGTATATATTTATTAATACCAGTGTCTCCGTTGACGCGTTATCAAATTTGTCACTTTATATAAACATGGATGTCAAACCACGATAACTACCATGGTTTGGTGTAACATTTATTTTATAATTTGTGTTATGCATTATTTTAGAAAGATATTATTATTCTTCACTCTTTCGCTATATAAACTAAAAATGTGCCAAGATTCATGCTCCTCCGTCCGCGTAAATTTCGTAAAAGGAGATAAACAGTTTTTGCTTCTCGTATACATATAGATTTATGTTAAATTTAAGAGCATAATTTGAAGCAGAAAATGAAAATGTTTTATTTTGTAATAATTCTCCAATTTGTTTGATGTTTTATGTTATAAGAGTTAGTAAATTAATATCTTCTTTTAAAGTTTTCGCTTTTCTAGATATTATTTCATAGGTTTTCATATTTTTTCAATATAATAAGGTAACACAAAACAACATACTGTTTAATTATATTAAATGGGTCTATATGAAGCTTTTCAATACACAAGTATTTATTAATAGGTACGTATCTAGTATATTAACATGGATCACTACATAATCGAGAATCAGCTATAGAATATCAGGTCCAAATTTACGAATTAATATTAAATGCATTTGTATGTCATCGCTATAGAGACATTGCAATATAATCTAATTTTAGACACATTATGGAAATTGGCGAAGTGATTTGTGCTCAACTGGTATGTTCGAAATTCCATAATTAAAGAATTGAAACACATTAGGGAATGAACGGATGGTCTATTCTTAAAAATTATTGCTAATATCCACACCACTATGAACCTGGTCATGGAAGAAGATTGTTTTAGAAGTAGAGAATCCTATCAGTTTTTGTTGGATAAAGAAAAGAAAGTAACACCGATATTTTCTTAGTAAGTAACTTCGGACTGACAAATCATTTTTTTCTAAAGGAAATAGTTATTTTCACTATGCCCGATATTGGACTCATATTACCTTCCCATTATAAGGGTTTCCGGTTTTCAAAGAAAATCTACTAAAAATGTTTGATAAACCGGACATTAATTGGATTTCTTCCAGATAATCTTAAAGAAGAATTTCAATTTGGGATTGAACTGATAAAAATGTTTATATCTCGAAACGGTAAAATTTCACTAAATACAATAAAGGCAATACTAGCCAGAAATTACTTCCTATATTACCTGGTTCGCTCTGTCTGTCACTTGTGTAATATATTCACTATATGTCTCACATCTACAGCGATATGCATAATAAATAAAGGTAGAGACAAATCATTTGGAATGTTATTCTAACTACTAAACTACCTTTATCTCACAGTTCTTTAGACAAGTACCCTAGCATTGGCTACATTTACTGAAAATGTATTGTAGAAGACTGCCTAATATGTTAGGAAACTTTAATTTTCATCTGAAACACGATATACTTATTATCCATT
This sequence comes from Philaethria dido, assembly GCA_033558755.1. NCBI lineage: Eukaryota > Metazoa > Arthropoda > Insecta > Lepidoptera > Nymphalidae > Philaethria > Philaethria dido. The sequence continues at coordinate 34,892 of JAKGSA010000362.1, read as the reverse complement.
TCAAATCCCAGAATTACATACTTAATCCATAAATTGTTGCATATCTGTACGTTCACAACGTCTATTTGTCGTAAAACCCAAGCTTTTGGACATGAATTTTAATGACATTAACACAGATTAGGTAACAAAGGGCCATCTAAGATAAACAATATCTACTCTGAAACAGAAATGCGTAGCGTTTGCTAAAAACGTGCTCTTAATTACTGTTGGCAACGTGAGCCATCATGTAAACTTGCGGTTGAAATTTTGCTCAAAGACTAGTGTTGGTTCATGCTTAATTATTTTGATGTGTTTTATTAAATCTAGAATAGTTTGGATTTCAGTTCAAATGTTACAGGTTTAAACTATATGACTAATTATTTAATGGCCGTATATTGAAATTCATAGAACTAGATATATTAGAGCTAATATTTAAGTCTTCTCAGCTTAGAACTTTATTTATTAAATGAAACTACTTTAACCGGATTAATCGCGTATATTTTAGTATTCGAAATATAATAATACATTTTTGGAAACACGTTTCGATCACTTTACAGACTTGAGACTTCAATGATTTAATAAGTGAGTCTCAAACCCATCACACTAGAGAGCCAGAGACAGTCAGTTCATTCTGCAAGAATCTAGGGCAGTACGAGAGGCAACTAAGAAATCGTTGGCGGTAGTTTGATATAATAACTGTATCAAATGACAGACGAATGCCACCTCAGTCTACCTGTGAAAACAGACTACTGTAAAGTGTTCGAAACGTCGGATTTCCAAAAATGTATTTTCGAATACTAAAATATATGCGATTAATCCGGTTAAAATAGCTTCATTTATTATGTGTAATAATCGCGAAAATCAAAGAGCTCATTATAGAACTTTATTTATTGAATTGTTGGGATAGCATAAGTTAAACTTTGCAAGTTACATATATGAATTTTGATATATGGTAGGATAAAGAAATAATTCACATTGTTTATAATGCATGAATTGTCATTTTGCAAATAGCAAGCAAAACGTAGATTTTTTTAAAATCTTGACTTTATCTGGTAAATGTCTCCATGTTTACTATATTTTTAATGCTGGCATTCTAATTCACACTATGAAACTAAGGACTTATTTATAGGGTTACTTTTTATTAAATATTTTGGTGATATTTTGGTGTTTTGCTTTGGCGCATATATATATGGTAATTTTGCTTAATTGTATTATAAATGCATGCATAATTTTTTTAAGATCTAAATTTACTAAGAGAATAATAATTATTTATATATACCATTTAAAACGATGCCTTTGAACCCAAAAGAGAAAAAAAAAGTAGTATATCAATATTTAGTGTCTGCTCAGTGAACTTGACTGATAAACATCGCTATCAGTGTCATATTTTTTCTTAGCTACATCTATATGTAGCTGGACAAATAGAACTTAGTACTAAGACACTCCATTCTCAATTTCTTGACGAATTGCAGAAGTTTTTGTTGACTAAGAAAATTAGAATAATTAAATACAATAATTCCATCGAATGAAAATCAAACACACAACAATTACTCGTGCAATCAGATAAGGCATCAAACCACGTTTACAATGATACACCATTTGTAATAAACTTCAACCAGGCTATTGTTTTCACACTAATTGCCAATGTCTTTGCAGGGTAAGCATACCCTTTGTTACATTTTACCGGCCCATTGTTAGGTATTGATAACACGCTAATTGATGACAGTAATCGATCATGGGGATATAGATGGACTAGAATGTATGTTTTTTGAAAAATTGTGCTAGATATTAAATTATATGAATTTAATTTATAAAACCTGTTGTGGCGCAGAGGCACAAGTGTGCGACTGTAAACGCGACAGGTTGTGAGTTCGATTCCTACTCCAGGAAATGTAAAAGTTTATTATTTTCATTTCCTGGGTTTGGTAACGGGGCAAAGCACGGCGTTGAGTTCTGCCACTCAGCACGCAATGCCTGAATTCAGCGGAAAGTGGGGAACGGAGTATCTTAACACTAGGTCCACAGGTTCCCTCTGCCTACCCTACTGTATGCGGGATACAGCGTGAATATAATATATAAAATATGTATCAATATATCGAAATAGTTTTTTTTAATCTCATAATATATTTATAAGTTTTTAGTACTGGTGTAGAGAAGAAGCTCCGTAGCAATCCATGATACACCATGCGGGTGCCGGAGCGGAGAGGAAGAGGAGCTTGGAGAGAACCTGGGACTTCCGACCCAAGTGTAGGTTTAAGGAAGCATTTTAAATGCTTGAAAATCACATTTAATTCTTTTCCCCAATATGTTATTGAGTTAAAATTTCGTATATTTTGTTCTAATGAAAATATGGTTATACATAGTCAATAGTCGTTATGACTTTGATTTAATCAAACTCTGGCTACCCTGCTATGCGGGATAAAGTGTGAAACTGCTTTTTTTTGTTGTTACGTATTAAGTTTATGTTTGTTTTAGGTATTATTATTATTTTAGCTTCACGCTGTATTCTACATATAACAGGGTAGGCAGAAAGAACCTAGTGTTAGGACACTCCGTTCCCAACTTTCCGCCGAATATGATAGACTATAAAAAAAAATTGTTTTAAATTATTTTTTTATAAATTTTTTACTTTTATAATACTAATAGGTAAGTGGGCCATAATGTAATAATAAGTATCTTATGTTAATATAGCTTATATGACACATATTTCGTAATCGTAGCGAAATAAGGTCAAATGTACGGGCTATTTTGTAAATTGAAATACCACTAGGGGATTATGTGTTTTAAAAACCTTGGGCTTTTTCCAGTTTTACGCTATATCTCGCACATAGCAGGGTAGGCAGAGAGAACCAGTAAACCTTTCTATGATCCGCTCTCCACTTTTTGATGAAAGAGGCATTGCGAGCTGAGTGGCGGAACTCACTCAGAGCGAGAAATTGAAAATGCTAAATATTAATTAAAATAAATATTTAATATTTTCATTCTCTGGAGTGGGAATCGAACTCACAACCAGTCGCGTTTACAGTGGCACGCTTCAGATCGCACGCGTCATGATATATTTAATTTCAAGTCCCAAATGGTGTTTGTTATTTAACCTTAGATTTATGGCATCAAAAAGGAAGATTATTAGCCTTTTAGTTAAAACTAGGGACTTTATATGGCTATAATTTAAAAATTCAACTAATGAATTAAGTTTTCACTAACACTAAAATTATCTTGCTTGTAAAATTATCCAACTGAAGGCACAAAAGATTTATCTTGTTGATTAGTTACAAAAAATACATGAAATATTATTATTATATCATTACACACTTGAATCTCGTCTTCACTTTGAAGGAGAGCGTTAATGCGTTTTAAAGGGGCCTCTTAAGCCTAAACTTGGGTTACAAGTCCTAGGCACCTTTTTTGTCGGTGGGAAATGCTGTTTATGCAGACGGCAGCTTCTACGCAGGGAATTGACCTTACGAGGACAACCGGTAATATGGGGCTCATTGAAACCTATACTATCCACTAAAACCAAGCGGAATCTTTACCACTCCCTTGAGACGTTACAGGATCGCTCGCACTTGCCACTACGACGCCAACGACGGTAAAAGGTCCCAGGAACTGCTCCAAACTCCGGTCAATGCATCGCGATGAATCCTGCACCCATAAAAGCTAATGAGTTTCTTTCCTATTGTAAATAAATAAAAAAAATATTTCATAGTATATAGTATATAATACATAACAAGCTTTAAATTAATTAGAAAATTCAAACCCCAATTAAAATTAATGCTAAAATTCCGATAAAAAGCTGAAAAAAACTTTACCCACCTGTTTACAATTCGGATTATATATTTAGAGTAAATAAGGACTCAATCAATGCGCTCCTAACAAGTCAATATTTGTGTTAATCAACAAAAAGTTACCGCTACGTGTTTCAAATAAACCAATGTACCTGCTATGTTAACGAATTGTATATTTAGATATGGATTTACATGAAATGGGAAGTGTGAAATGAATATATAGCGGAGAGTCTGTAGTGTTGTCACTTAGTGTCATTACATACATACATAGCTTCACGCTGTATCCCGCATACAGTGGGGTAGAGGGAACCTAGTGTTAAGACACTCCGTTCCCCACTTTCCGCCGAATTGAGGCATTGCGTGCTGAGTGGTGGAACTCAACACCGCGCTTTGTCTTGTTATCAAACCCAGAAAATGAAAAATTCCATTTCCTGGAGTAAGAATCGAACCCACAACCTGTCGCGTTTACAGTCGCACGCTTGTGCCTTTGCGCCACGACAGGCGTTGCTTACCTGTTTACATATATATAAAAATAAGCATTATTCAGTGACTGTTTTCCAGACAAAGCATAATAGACGCACTGTCGAAATAAGAGACGGTAGATAGTTGGAATTTGATGAATAGGTGAATTAAAGAGTCTAAAGGAATGCAAAACCGAAACGAATGAAAAAGATGATTTCTTGAAATATGAATAAGCTAAATCTTTACAACAATTGAATCGATGACTGCAGAAACAACGTAAGTCCGGATTTTGAAATTTCGCAGGAGGGAGAAAAACAACACACATCTTGTCTTTCTAAGCTAGTTTAAATCGATTACGAACTTTTGCATTTTTTGTGACTGACGTTGTTTCTGCACTTACCGATTCAATATCGTACACTTCTCGCTGTTTCCTATACATGGTGCCAGAACACTTCTTTCTCCCCTTTCCATCTTAAATCAGGACATTGATTAGCATGTAGCGTATAGCGGAAATTAAGGCTGCGTTTTGTGTTACGAAAGCGGGGAAATTAAGAGAATTATTCCCCTGAATGAGATCGAACCCACAACTAATTGGCACAAACTCAATCCACCATGAAGGTAACACAAACAACAATTGTCCAATTAACTAAAACCCCAATTAAGTACTAATCAGCATAATAAAAACGTGCCGTTTTTACAAAAAAGGGTATTATGAACTCATTATTAACTTGCAAATTCCTATGCCTATTTAACCCTTAAATTCTTCATTAAAAATCAACTTTGTTAATCAGAATTTCCGGTAGCGTTGTGACCTAAATAAACGTTGGAAAAGTCGTCGACGCGAACAATACGAACAGGTTTGTGTTAAGCAAGCTCTCTACTTGATATAGCATTGCATCGCATAAATTATAACTTCGAATTCATGTAGATGGTCTTGTGGTATAGAGAATCATTTATAGGCGATGGTGGTGGATTATATGTTTGTAAAATTTATATTTACTTATAGTTACATAAAGAGCGGAGTTTAGTTGCACTCTTTAATGTCCAATATATGGTTAAGTAAAGAGAGGAGCGCGGACAGTGGAGGTGAACGTTTTTTTTTTAACTTCACGTTGTATCCCGCATATAGTAGGGTAGGCAAAGGGAACCAGAGAACCTAGTGTTATGACACTCCATTCTCTTTCAACAATTCCGTTCCCCACTTTCCGCCAAATTGAGGCATTGCGTGTTGAGTGGCGGAACTCAACGCCGCGCTTTGCCTTGTTACCAAACCCAAGAAATGAAAATACTAAATTTTACATTTCTTGGACACACAGTGAATTCATCGATTCCACAGGATTTTCTTCATAAGGATATATATAGGAGTCACCGTGGAACAGTAAACACAACGAATGCGGTTTAGGGTTCGGCCTCGTTTCGAAGGCTGATCATATTTAAACTAATTAAATCTCTTCGCTGGTAAAAGAAAGCACAACATTTAGTTCCACACAATCATCTATCATCATACAATTACTAAAATTCAGTCGGATTGAGAAAACCTGACATACTCAAGTAAAAAGTGGAAATATGTGACATGTATTGTAATGTGCATATTATTCTTGACTAAGTACTTAAAATTAGTCCTAAATGCATAAATACATATTTTCCCGCATCATTTACTAGAATATATATTTTTTTAAATGTAAGTAGATCTATAAATATGATAATTATTGCGTGACGTCTGTGGCACAATTGTCTTATGATAAATTTAACTTTAAATATATTCTTAACAGTATCTACAAATATTTGTTATTTTCCTTGATTCTAATTATATAAAGAACAGTGGGGTTTCCCACCAATAAACAATCAATATATTTTAGTATGAAAAAAAGCAGTTTCGTGCTTTAATCCGCATAGCAGGCCATTTAGAAAGAACCTAGTATCAAAAAACTCCGTTCGTAAAGAACACCGACTTTAAATAAAAGGTATTAAAAATTACGAATATCTCAAAAACAAATAGTTACATATTAACATAATTTAAATGAGACCATATCAGAAGCACTAACTATCATTTAAAAAAGGAATCATCATAATTGGTTTACCCAATAAAAAGTTATGCGGCAATGTTAGCACACATAAAAAAAAGAATTAGGAACCTTCCCATTTTTTGAAATCTAAAAACAATTAGGTGAATTTTGAAACATTACGTTTCGCTACCCCCAAGTGGGGATAGAACCTACAACTCAGAGACTCACTGCGCCACAATAGTCTAATGGTCACAAATTTTGTCCAAACATACATAGAAACGTATTTTCAGTATATTTTTAGTAAAGTCACCTTTAACAAGAACAAGGAAAATCTTGAGACCGGAACGTCGTAAAAATTTTATTTCTTCATGAACCCGGTGTCTACCTGATCCTTTTTACGATAATGGAAATTACCGCCACACATTCTGAGGAAAATTTTTAAATGCCTGCGATGAAAATAACGTAATCGACTTAATTGGGGCAAACACGTATTTTAGGTAGGCGTTAATTAATTTACTTTTTAAACTCTCGCTTATTTGATGTTCATTTTGTACCATATTTTTTTATGTTTTGTTATTGTTTTCGCTTTTAAGAGTATAGTAGGAAAGAGTAAACAATGTTTAATAAACAATTGATAATCTTAAGAATATATGTACGATGGTTGTGAGTTCGATTTCTACTTGAGGTAATCAAAAGTTATATTATTTTCATTTTCCTGTTCTGGCAAGTCAAAGGAAGTCGTTAAAGTTTGCTATTGAGTAGAGTACATAATGTTTCGAATTCGAACGGAAAGCACCGAACTATGTGCCTTGACACTAAGTTCCCTAACTAACCAGACATGCGGGTAAATGAGTTAAGCTGCTAAATAAAAAATATTTTCATTTCCACAGTCTAAGTAGTCAAGCCACAGTATTTACTTCTATTAACCAGCATATAATTTTCAAAATATATTTAAAATTATATTTGTTAAGAGCAACTGTTGAGTTTCTTGTCATCTCTTCTCAGCAGAATTGCCTTCCGAGTCAGTGGTAGCTTCCGATGGGACTGACAATATTAACATCTTTATGTTATTTGACGATTCGAAAGTGCATGTAAAAGCCTCATCGTATGAATAATATTTTGATTTTGAATGAAATAAATAATAATAACGGAGTGCCTTATCCTTAAAGCTACCCAAAGTAAGCTAAATATAAATGCGTATATTTATTAAATAAGCTAAAAATAGTATAATATCCATAAATTTCAACATTTTCCCACATCCTGTACTGGATATATTATAGGAGCACAGAAAACGTTTTACCGCCATATTATAACACTTGTCAATCATAAAAATAGGCGTACAAATTCAATATAATTCCCTTTATATACGATCCTTTGCCTTTTTTGTGACTTTCAAAAGGGGTCGGCTTTTACGTTCTCACTTGTCATTGAGAACGAATGCTCGGACCCAATTCTTTGCGAGAGTACTTCAGCTGAAGGTAATTTTACTTTTTATATACGAAATATAAACGTTTGGTAGTTTAAGTTAGAAATTATGTGACTTTTTATTGGGATATTTTTACACGTTTCTGTTAGGAGAATATTAAATATTACTGTAAATAACTCTTTCGAAGTAGTGTAAAATACTGGGTTAGGTAAATGGTATCCAATATTGTATGATACATACATTGCTTCACGCTGTATCCCGCATGTCGCAGGGTAGGCAGAGGGAACCTAGTGTTAAGACACTCCGTTCCCCACTTTCCGCCGAATTCCGGAACACAACGCCGCATTTACAGTCGCACGCTTGTGCCTCTGTGCTACGACAGGCGTTTACTTTACGATATTACGTTATTTTCTAGTCTAAATATATACAAATACTAAACAGTCTTTTATTATTGGTATAAGAATTATACTGTAGAAATTCCATATCGATTTTTAGTAACCGTAGCAGGTGTTTGAACGAATGCCAAGATTCCGATTATAATGTTCATTTTTTTTAATTTTAAACTAGATACTTATCGTTATATGATGATCATATTAAAAAAAATACACATGACAGGTATTCTGATGTATAAGCTATTATTACAGTAAAGTTTTATTTAAATCCGTTGAGTACTTTTTACATGAAAGTGTAGTCACTCCAAACTTTCAATTAAAATTTATTAATACTATGAGTAAAAAATATCAAAGCTCGTCGTTGAGTTCCGTCACTCAGCACGCAATGCCTCAAATCCAGTGGACAGTGGGAAACGGAAAGAGAACGGAGTGTCTTAACACTAGGTTCTCAGGTTTCCTCTGCCCACCCTGCTATATGCGGGATACAGTGTGAAGCTAAAAAAAAAAAAAAAATATCTTTTAAATATTAAAAATTATTTATGCACCCAATAATAATAATACTCAATAATCTCTCGTAAGATTTTAACTCACCACCCACAAAAAAAATCAAATGGTACCCAATTCCGGGCAATATAATATCTCTAATTAGGCATATTCAACAAAATTCCCTAATCAATCTCTAATGTAAACCTGTGATCCATCAACTGAAGTTGCCATGATGAAATACGTCATGGCAAATGAGAAAAGTTTGATTGGTGGAAAGCTACTGAAATTCATTAGCGCACGCACCACCGTGTGGTGTTATGGCTTTAATAAAAAGTTTTCAATTTGAACTTTAAGTTAGGTTGAAAGGATTGGATGAAAATCTTTATATGTACATATATAAAGAATGCTTGCGTTACTTAGTGATTGATAGACAACGTATGTACATACGAAATTTGGTCCGTAAATTCCTTTGGGAAGTATAAGTGAGCACTATAAGAGGATTTCCCGAAATTTGCAACGAAGAAGATAATTAAGATTTTAACAAAAAAAGAAAATCGATTTCAAATAAAATACATCTAAATTTAAAGTACTAATGAGATCTTAAATAAACTTAAATGGAGTCACATAAGAAGCAACAGCTATCATATAAAAACAAGAATCATCAATTGTTACAATAACAAGTTACGCGGTAGTAAAATAAAGTGTATTCGATAACCTCCTCTTTTTCTGGAAACCAAAGAACCTAGTGATAAGACACTCCGTCCTCTTTTATCATTTTCGTTCCCTATTTTGTAATCCAGGAAAACGTGGGCAACCATACATCTATATACCAGAACAAGTTATTACAGCAGGTAGAATACATGGCCCTTAGTATAACTAACATTGCTATATTGTAAAATGTGTAGTAACAGCCATTTATGTTTATTCAGACCCAAACCTACGAGGATTCAGGCAAGACGCAAATATGAGATTCTCCTTTAATTAATTAACGTGGGAAGTATCATACTGTGGTTTACATAATAACTATACCCTGCTTCATGTAGTACCTCCTGTGTGTTTATAATGATGGCCCATCAAAGTCTCAAACTGTAAGCACGATGATTGTAGGTTCGATCCTTGCTTGGGGTTTGTTTTTTAAAGCTTAAAACTTTTTTCCATCTAGAAAAGCAGAAAGAACCTAATATCAAGATCCTCCGTTCTCTACCCTTCTCTTGAATTCAAGATGTGCGCGTTGCTTGTTGGAACTCAATATTACGCTTTACCTTACCAGAGCGAAGAAATGAAAATGATTTAAATATTATCATTCCTTTTATTGGAATCGAACCTAAAAGTACCGCATTTATAGTCAGATATAAGATATATAAGATTCCTCGGAAGAATGATTATATTTAAATTATGTTCATTTTAGGATATAAGACAAGTTTACATTCATTTAGAGATATTAATAATAATATATTGTTCTGTCTTATACCTGTCTAATACCTGTAACATATCACTAATAATTACTATTACACTTTCCGCCGAATTGAGGTATTGCGTGTTGAGTGGCGGAACCCAACGCCGCGCTTTGCCTTGTTACCAAACCCAAGAAATGAAAATATTAAATTTTACATTTTCTGGAGTGGGAATCGAACCCACAACCTGTCGTGTTTACAGTCGCACGCTTGTGCCTCTGTGCCACGACAGAAAGAACTAGCTATCATATAAAAAAGAATCATTAACATTGGTTCAGGCAGTACAAAATTCCGCAACAGCACACATGAAAAAAACAGTTGAATTGGAAATCGTCTTATTTTGATGTCAGTTAAAGATATTTGAACGCGCTAGAGCCATTCAGAAGAATGTACAATATTAAACGTAACGGAATTGAATATAAAAAGAATTTAATTTTGCTCGTAGCATCCATAAAACTAAACACCTTTCGCCTGGAAGAACTATTTTAAGAATTGCAATTGTAAAATTTGCTTTATTGTTGTATTTTCACGCCTTACCTGCATTTTATTACCAAGTTGTATAATACTATGCCTCCATTTTTCGCCTGTTTGGAGAACCAACGTCATGGGTTTGTATTACGAAGTCGAAGGATAATTCATAAGTATTTTTAGAATTAGGATTTGTACCCGCGCCTTTGGAAACTTTGACTTTGACGGCTAAGCCATATGCCATTATTCACCTGCCAAAAATATTTCTTCCTACCTTCTTTGCAGTTTATAGCTTCATCTCGCATAGTAAGTAGATGGAGTGAATCTACTGTCAAGATACGTCGTTATTCAACCGATTTAGGAACGTTGCGTGTTGAGTGACAGAACTTATCGTTGTGTTTTGACTTACCAGGGCGTGGAGATGAACATATTTTAAATATAGTTATGCCCCTAATTAGAAATCGAACTCAGAACCAATCGCTTTTTCAGTGCGACACAGTTCCACTGCCTCATGTTGGTATTTTTTTCATATTTTATCATTTGAATGAATCACTGATAGACAATATACAGACGAAACTACAGTACATAAGAAACTTAAAATTTGGCATGCATTGCGCGGCGTTGAGTTTCGCCACTCATCAAGCAATGTCTCAATTCGGCGGAAAGTGGAGAATGGAAATCATAATGGAACAGAGTGTCTTAACATTAGATTTTCAGGTTCTCTCTGCCTACCCTGCTTTGTGCGGTATACGGTGTGAAGCTCCTTGAGGAGTGAAAGGGAGCACTAACATTCTTGAAATTTCTGTGAAAAAAGTTTTAAAATGTTTGTCCATGCTAACAAAATCGCGGGATATAACTAAAAAAGTTAAATAATTCATGTATTTGGTAGGTAATTTATCGCAAAGACACTGAACAAGTGACAACAATTTCCTTCAATCTTGTATGGTATGTTTCAGTATAACGAACAAATATCTTATGAAAGTTTTAAAGAATAAGAAGCGTAACTTTGTAAGAATTTGCTATGATTTGTAAATTCGCGCTTCAACTGAATTTGGCGTTTAATAGTAATGACCAATGTTGCTCAGTAGTTAGGTATTTATTAAACGCGACTTTTGTGGGTTTTAATTCTATTAGATTTTTTTTTAGCTTCACGCTATAGCAGGGTATCCCGCATATAGCAAGGTAGGCAGAGGGAACCTGAGAAGCTAGTGTTAAGATACTCAGTTCCCCACTTTCCGTCGAATTGAGACATTGCGTGCTGAGTGGCAAAACTCAACGCCGTGCTTTGCCTTGTTACCAAACCCAGGAAATGAAAAATTTCATTTCCTGAAGTGGGAATCGAACCCACAACCTACCGCGTTTACAGTCGCACGCTTGTGGCTCTGCGTCACGACAGGTGTTAAAAAATATTAATTTAAATTTAATTTAAATCTGACGAGTAGTTTTTGAGTTATTCGTATTAATGTTACTTTTTAGTGCTTTTTATTTCAAGTCGGTTTTCTTTTTGCATTAAGGTTTTGATTATCCTAACTCTGCCTACGCCAACGCCTGTCGTGGCGCAGAGGCACAAGCGTGCGACTGTAAACGCGACAGGTTGTGGGTTCGATTCCCACTTCAGGAAATGTAAAATTTAGTTTTTTCATTTCTTGGGGTTTGGTAACAAGGCAAAGCGCGGCATTGAGTTTCGCCACTCAAAGCAATGCCTCAATTTGGCGGAAAGAGGGGAACAGAAATGTTGAAAGAGAATGGAGTGTCTTTACACTAGGTTCTCTGGTTCCCTCTGTCTACCCCGCTATATGCGGGATACAGCGTGAAGTTAAAAAATATATATATACGAGTATATCCTAAGTATGAACTTTATAATAAATTAGTATTCCAATATAAGTCTAAAAATATTTTACTTAACAACTAAGCCACTGAATAACTCCTAACTATTGTGAATTATAATAATATATAACACATACATATGTATATATATACATGTATCGCCGTACAAGTTTAGTAGAGACGTTGAAGTAGGACAAACTAACTAGTTACAAGTAATGAGTTAGAAAACGGTTTGGATATCCTGCTAAGTTGTTTTATTATACTAGTGTATGTCCGTGATTTTACTTGAACTTTAGGATTTGTTAGAGAGGAATAAGGAACAAATGCTTAATAGTTCAAATATATGTATATATATATATTTGATTTCGTAGTTAGGTTTCGAAATGCTATTATAATATATTTTATTAAAATACTTTTTAAGGAAGCGAAGATAGAAAACAAAGGGTGAGAAAAAAATACTCAAAATATAGTGAGAAAATAATAATTTAAACTGGAAATTTCCACTAAAAAATAAAAATCTCTTTATCTTTTAAACTATGAGTTGCTTATTAACTATTATTTATTTTTGATTTTGATTTTATTATAAAAGCTTGCTTTTTAGCTTTTTTTTCTACATTTTTTCTCATTTTATGCATTGTCATTGGTACTTGACAAGTATCTTCTTTTTCTTTTTTTTTTAGCTTCAAGAATCCCGCATATACGCAGAGGGAACCTATGTTAAGATACTCCGTTCCCCACATTGCGTGCTGAGTGGCGGAACTCAACGCCGCGCTTTAGTATCTAAATATTCAAATCAATCTGACGTTTCAAAGCCGATCAAAATCACGTTCAAGGTTTCCGTTACATATAACTGAAGTTAATAAAAAGCGTTTTAAAAGGTTACATAATGTGGAAAATGCAAATGCTTTTCCCCAGATGGGAATTTAACTTGCAACCCATTGCATTTACAGAATTCAGATTCTGTTCCACTGAGCCACGATGGCCTTATGACAGTGAAATTATAAGGATAATTTTAGTGCTATCTTGTAGACCTTACAATAACAAAAGCGTTTGAATTTCAAATATTATATAAGACAAAATTTTGGTTAATTAGTAATTATATGTGGAACTAGCATCTAGTTGTTATTATAATTAATTAAATTTCAGCTTCACAGCTAGTTTCGGAGTAAAATAATAGAATAGCTATATATGTATATGACATCGTGGCATCATGACGCAGTACAGCGACTGGTTGTAAGCGCTGTGATTGTGGATTCGATCCCTATTTGGGGGAATTATTACGAGAAGGAAGTCCTTTGCATCATGTATTCGGCGTCCGAGATCATCGCGTTTCAGGAAGAGGAGCACGAGGCAGTACCTGGAAATTGCGATCTAAGTGTAGACTTAAGGGGAGTCTTTAATATGCATAAACGCCCCTTCACTGTCCAATTTCCTCTACCTACCTAACCAAATTTGAAATGTTTCTACTAATACCTTAGAAATGCGTGCTAGTAATGAATTAATGATAGTTCCAGACAAGCCAAAATCTTTTAGTAGATTATACGGTGAAGAGACCATCGCAACGCAGTGGGACAGTGTCTGTCTGTAAATTGTGATTTATGGTCTCGATTCCCACTCGGGAGAACGATTACGAGTATATTTAAACTAGTTTCGACGCAGCGTTGAGTTCCGCTACTCATCACGCAATGCCTAAATCCGGCGGAAAGTGGGGAACGGCAATGTAGAAAGAGAACCGAGTGTCTTAACACTAGGTTCTCAGGTTCTCTCTACTTATCTGGAATACAGCGTAAAGCTATGTAAAAAAATGAAAACGTTTAAATATTTCAAAGAAAATCTATACAAATAACAAAAAATCGTATATATACAAGGACACACAGAAACCACCAAAACTGAACATAAATCAACAATTTTAAATCCATGTTAAGCTCCTTTATATGTGTAAATATTTTAAAGCGTGCACATTACTTACGGCAAACGCATATGCATTCCGGTTTATTTAACCGAATACTGTGACGTTCAAATATACATACGATGTGTCTACAATGAGCGGTTAAATACTTAGCATTTTACTCAGCGATTTAAAAATTTAAACTTTATATAACAAATAAATTGGGAAACTATGTTTAACGCATGTCGTGGCGCAGAGGCACAAGCGTGCGACTGTAAATGCGACAGATTGTGGGTTCGATTCGATTCCCACTTCGGAAAATGGAATTTTTCATTTCCTGGGCTGGGTAACAAGGCAAAGGGCGGCGTTGAGTTCCGCCATTCAGCACGCAATGCCTCAATTCGGCGGAAAGTGGGGAACGGAGTGTCTTAACACTAGGTGCCCTCTACCTACCCTGCTATATGCAGGATACAGTGTGAAACTATGTATGCATGTACATATTAAAGGTAAAGTACTGCATGGTGATACATTTTTCAACTAAAATAATAGACATCAACGAATATCTTAAAATTAAAGAAAAAGGGGAGAACGGAATGTTTTATAAAATTCTTCTCTCTTCCTACTCAATAGTAATACCACACATGTAATGATGTTAATATACTGCATAGTCATACATCTCAAAACTTAATAATTGAGTCCAACTTAAGTTAAGTTGAACAACGCAGGAGAGTGGAGTGTTTTATTAATCACTCCTGTTTCTACCTAGTATCTCTTCTCTCTAACTCTCTCTCTGTTCCCTTGGTTGGGAACCCAGTAATAATATCACACACATAGTAATGTTAATATACTGCATGGTCATACATCTTAAAACTTAATAATTGAGCCTAACTTAAGTTAAGTCGAACACCGAAAGAGAGTGGAGTGTTTTATTAATAACTCCTCTTTCTTTCTCCTCTCTCTTCTCTCTAACTCTATCTATTCCCAGGGTAGGGAACCCAGTAATAATATCACACACATAGTAATATTAATATACTGCATGGTCATACATCTCAAAACTTAATAATTGACTCCAATTATCTATTCCATTCCCACTTGAATTTCACCGCAACGTTGATTACTCCTCGATCACTGCACGAAATTAGGTACAGACATTAGGAAGCTATATAAGCAAGCACTAAATCTGGCTAATTGACTTTGCGGTAAGGGAAAGCTACTTTATTACTGGCGAAGACGGAATGAATAGTGCTATTAACTCAGGCCACATCTGACACCAAGTAACTGAGTTGAAAGAAACTGTTTCTTATTTATTATCTTAAGATAGGGACTGAAATTATTATTTTAAATAGAATATGTAAATCTTTTTATGGTAATTTGATATTATTTTTACGTAAACACTCCGTTCCCCACTTGTCGTCGAATTGAAGCATTGCGTGCTGAGTGGCGGAACTTAACGCCGCGTTTTGCCTTGTTACCAAACCCAGGAAATGAAAATACTAAACTTTTACATTTCCTGGAGTGGGAATTGAACCCACAACCTGTCGCGTTTACAAGCGCTTGTGCCTCCGCGCCACAACAGGCGTTCTTATTCTACATACATAGCTTCACGCTGTATCCCGCATATAGCAGAGTAGGCAGATGGAACCTAGTGTTAAGACACTCCGTTCCCCACTTTCCGCTGAATTGAGACATTGCGTCCTGAGTGGCGGAACTGAACGCCGCGTTTTGCCGTGTTACCAAACCATGGAAATGAAAATATTAAACTTGTACATTTCCTGGAGTGGAAATCGAACCTACAACCTGTCGCGTTTACAGCCACTTGTGCCTCTGCGCCACGACAGATGATCTTATTCCATTTCTCAATATTCAACGAAGTCAGAAACTTTGTTATTTTATGATTGTATCTAAATATATTCTAAAAGCCATACAAAAGAAAACACGTTCCGAATTCCCCTCTGGTGGCTCGATGAATAAAATTTGAATCGGTATTGCATTTCAGAATCTCATCTTATTTTCACTTGATCCTAAGCTAACATCACAATTTTATATGCTCACATACTTAGAAAAATGTTAAAATATATATAGTAAGGTCTTGCTAAGGAATACATAATGTTTCGATTCATGTTTTGAATATAAATGTTTTTACAAAGGCTTAGTAGAAAATATATATTAAATAATGAAGATTAAAATAGGGGAAACCAACTCGAAATTATATGCACTGAAAAGTAAAATTATTACTAATAATTTAAAAAGACGCCTGTCTTGGCTCAGAGGGACAAGCGTGCGACTGTAAACGCGACAGGTTGAGGGTTCGATTCCCACTCCAGGAAATGTAAAATTTAGTATTTACATTTCTTGGGTTTGGTTACAAGGCAAAGTGCGTCGTTGAGTTCCGCCACTCAGCACGCAATGCCTCAATTCGGCGGAAAGTGGGGAACACAATTATTGTAAGAGAACGGAGTGTCTTAACACTAGGTTCTCAGGTTCCCACTGCCTACCCTGCTACATGTGGGATACAGCGTGAAATTAAAAAAAAGAATAATAATTTAAAAATTACTTAATCTTTTTTCCTCACTATCCATACAAATATTTTTTTTCTTTTTAACCTATTTGAAAAAGGAGGAGGTTCCTTTCTTTGTCTCTCACCGTATAACTTTTTACTGGGTGAACCAATTTTGATGATATTTTTTTTATATAGTAGCTAGTGCATCTGATATTGTTTTTGACTTGTTGTTTTTGATTTATTATGTAATAATGTAATTTTTCAGAACATTTTATTTAAAGTCTATTTTCTTTTACTTAAAATCTCAATTATGTAGAATGTAGAAAATACTAAGTACTGAATGACTCCATCTTATACGTTTCGTCAAAAGCTTTTTATTTTTTTTTAGCATTACGCTGTACCTCGCTTATAGCAGGGTAGACAGAGGAAACCTAAGAACCTAGTGCTAAGACACTCCGTTCTCCACTTTTCGCCGAATTGAGGCATTGCGTGCTTAGTGGCGGAACTCAACGCCGCGGTTTGCCTTGTTACCAAACCCAGTAAATGCAAATAGTTCTTTATTTAACTTGAATAACTTTAATCATAAATAAATATATTACCTAAATGAAATTGAAATTCACATCATATTCAATCACCAAGTTATTTTTAACACGAAAAGACTTCATTGCATATTAAATTTAAACGAATATTAAAAAAATACTAAAATATTACATATTCGACGACTAACCCGAGCTTTCTAACTGCGACGTCATTACAGCGACCATTTAAAAGGTCGACGCAATTAAAATTTAATAACTATACTACGTTTGACTTCGTTACGAAAGTTTACTGTACGTTCCAAGTATTTTGTTTGAGAAGTACAAAAATATCCTTTTTTTTTGGCTTGCCTTGTAGTAGAGAAGTGTCTAATTTAGACACTTTTCTCCATATTTCACGTGTGCAGTGGGACAGCGTCTAACTGTAAATGCAATTGATTATAGATTTAATTTCCACTCAGTGAAATAATGTATTATACTCGTATAATAAATAACTTTAAAATATCTGCTCAGCTAAGACAAAATGCGGCGTTCAGTTCAGCTACTTAACACGCAATGTCTCAAATTCCATTCAAAGAAACGAAGTATACAAGGTTCCGTAACCGTAAAACTGAAAAAAACATTTCTGAAATTGAGGATAAATGGAGAAAGGTGTATGAGAAAAATGTGATATAAGCATATAAGAGTTTCAACGCAGCCGGATATAGAACGCATGGGTTAGGGGTTAGAGCGCTTGGACGGTTTCCAAAAGATGCAGGTTCGAGTCTCGCTGCGTTCAAATTTCTGTACGTTTTCTAAATATGGTTTTATATATAGGTTTACAGCAATATCAGAATCATCAGAATAACATATAGGCTACATACAATTTATATTAGAAATGTGTAACTTGGCAATAACATAATGGAAAATATTTACTCACTTACAATTGATTCAGAGCATTACAAAAATTGAACCTAAGACTTTTACTATAGTTCAAAAGAATAACAAAATAAAAAAGATATATGCACATAATTATTTTGAATTTTAAATATTAAAATTAAATGCAGACTGGAAATGCAGCTCGAATTATTATACCGTAAAATATATCTTACATGGTTTCATTTCATAAAGAGTTTCACTCGTTATTGACTACATATTATATGTATGCCTTGATATGAATATTTAGTATAAAGTTGAGACCGTCGTAGCACAGTGGGACGGAAACTGCCAGCACGAATGGTTGTGGGTTTGTTCTCACTTTGGGGTAATGATTATGTCCGTTGAATTTCGCTGTTCAATCCGCAATGTAATGAAAAAAAGTATGAAGAAATAAAACGATGTCATCGTGTTGAAATGTAATATATAATGTTTGCAAACGACGGTTAAGAGTTCTAATTAAATAACAATTATTATATTTTAAATGGAGATTTTTGAAAATTAGGTAAGAGGTATCATGTTTGAGCCTCTACTGATTTCTTTCTAACCCTCTAGCAAGTTAAGTCAAGTGTTAAGTAATATTAAGTATTATAAGTAATAATATTATATTAAGCCTTATTAACGCCTGTCGTGGTGCAGAAGCGTGCGACTGTAAACGCGACAGGTTGTGAGTTCGATTCCCACTCCAGGAAATCTAAAATTTAGTATTTTCATTTCTTTGGTTTGGTAACAAGGCAAAGCGCGGCGTTGTGTTCCGCCACACAACACACGATACGGACACGGAAAGTGGAGAACGGAATTGTTGAAAGAGAATGTAGTGATTTAGCACTGGATTTTCTGGTTCCCTCTGCCTACCCTGCTATATGCGGGATACGTGTAGTTAAAAAATATATATATATTAAGTAGGTAACTAAAATACTTCGACTCTCTTTGGGAAAGAAAATAAAAAAATCTTATTTCCTAAGCATAGTTAAGTGATATGAAAATCTTGTGAAATTTGACAAAAGGTACGGACCACGTGTCCGTAGTGCTCAGAATAAATACAAAAAAAGGCTATAGCCAGTAGTTTTTTTTATAAATTTTATCTTCAGTACTTCTTAGATATAATTTAATAAGCCATTTTTTCCATGTCACCCCACGTAAGTCACCCTCCAAACCAAAATTCCATTATTTCCAAAACATAAGCAAAATTTTTACTTTAAACTTTACTACAAAAAAAAGTTAATACTATTATCACGCTGTCGCATATAAAAACATCACTTTACTTGATTAGTGTCATCCAATAGGCTGTAATCTATCAAATTGTCAAGTTAGCCATCGTAACGCTTGGGATTTCCACCGCGCTCTTGATATATGGATCGTTTGTGAAATATACGAATATATATTACATATTGAATCGCTACTATTAAATACAGCGTAAAAATAAAGGTAACTATACATATAATCAAATTTACGGTTCGCATGGTGATACCTAATAGGCAGTCTAAAAAAGAGGAAATGAAGAAAAACCTGTAAAAAAAGTCATTTAATACAAAAATATAGGTATATCACACACATAGTAACTGTAAAAATATTTATTATGTGTTTGTTTCTTTGTCGTGACGTATTTACCTTACAATGGGATTTTAAATAATAAGCAAGTTTTACTTCAATATAGATACTAAAAGCAAAGCAGCATCTTTACGCTTTAAATCAAAAATAAAGCGTGAAACAGGGTAGCCAGAGTCAATCTAGTGTAGTGTAGTAGTGATCCGAGATATTGTGTATCATGTGGAAGAAATCAACGCCGCGCTTTGTCTTGCTGGAAGAAATGAAAATAATTAAAATATTATCATTCCCCTAGGTGGGAGTCGAGTCCACAACCAAACGTGTTGTTTTGTCTTGTTGTCACAGTCCTACTGCGCCACTATTGCCTCTCATATATAGATATCGATTTCCTTTATTTATTTCAAACAAGTTTTTTTTAGCAGTAACACTCAAAATTCGGTAACGTATACTACACGTTTGAATGTTTGAAGTTATATACTTAGAGCTTTGTTGTTTCGATGCTTACCGCCTAAGCCTCGTTAATCTTCATAAGATAAATTAGAATGTGCGGGTGGTCCTAATTGTTGCTTTAGTCGCGAACTTCTATATTATATAGATATATGTGTATATAAAACCTGTGCTATATAGTGAAATTATTCTATATATATATATAATGTTTGAGTTATTGAGTGACTGACAGATAATTTACAGTTGAAACTGCTGATCTGAAAGCTGAAATTTGGTTCCTTGGAAAGTGTGGGCCACTAAAGGAGGATTTCTCGAAATCCCTACAAAAACGGGAAGAAACGACATTTTACAATTACAGTGATTTTTGAATGACAATAAAATTAGACATGCATTCTTTTCACACCAAACATTTTTTTAAGTTTAAGTTATTTTAATATATTTGTTTTTATAAAAAGTGTTCGACTTTCTTTATTTTCTTATATAGCTATTTTTTCATTTTATAAACTAAGTAATCATAGCGCCTATAAATATTAAAAATATATATTTTCTTTAAGTCGGCTTATGAACCTATTCACGCCTAGTAACATAAAAAAATGAGTCGATGGCCGTAAATTTGATCTCTTTTAGATGGAATATATCTAAAAGATATATGGAATATATAATCTGGCTAAGGACTAGCATTAAGTTCGGCCATCTAGTACCTACTCAAGAATACATATATTTTGAGTGACAAGTAAGCTGAGTGTTAAGATTTATATAACTTTATACCTATCAGAATGCAGAAGAAAGATATTTTTCTGTTCACACATCCCCTGAGACATCTGAATTAATTCATTGTTACGTGGAATATGCCCAAATAACATATATAACTCTTAACTGACTGACGGATTCCTGACTGACTGATGAAAATATTATATATATCCTTTCGTATAGAATTCGAATACTTCGGTAACCACTGTGTTTGGTCACGCATGTCTCTCTACATCGCCTCGAAAACGTCAAGGAAATACAGGTTACTGGTATATTTATTTCTTTTTTACTTTAGCTGTATCCCGCACATAGCAGGGTAAGCAGATGAAAACTGAGAATTTAGTGTTAAGACACTCCGCCGAATAGAGGCGTGTTGAGTGGCGGAACTCAAAGCCGCGATTTTGGCTAGTTATTAATATATAGTAATTATAGGAATTGAACCCACAACCTTTCGATTTGCCGCACGCTTATACCTCTACGCTTCAACTGGCCTCAAAAATAAACTAACATATGCTCATAATTATTTTTTCGTCATGTCTTGGCGACGTTCATATTTTAAAAATATTGAATTTACATTTGATCCGGATACATGTGCACATTTTCAAGCAAATCGAATAACAAAAAGCTGGGTAAAACATGTGTAACAGGATTTTCTATGTGGCTAAGTAAGGCAAAGCGCGGCGTTGAGTTCCGCCACTCAGCGCGGCTCCGTCCTCAATTCGGCGTATAATGGGGAACGGAAATCTTAAGAGAACAGAGTGTCTTAACACTAGGTGGCTTAGGTTCCCTCTACCTATATAAATAAAAAAAAAAACCATTAATTCACCTCCATAATACAAAAATCACATCAATATCCCAAGAAACATTCACAAACATACTTTACATAACTTATTTACATTTTAATTAAACAGCACATTGCAGTATTTATAATATTTTTCAGTTTTTCAGCTGGTCTAGAAGTTTTTATTACTACTATAAATCATTGTAAAAACGCTCTGAGAGTACTTGGACTCGCCACTCGCCGATTTGCCCAATTAATGCTTATTTATGCTTTATTACAGCACAAACTCGATATGCTGAAATTGTTTCGCGTTTTTTTTTTCTACAAATTGCCTAACTTTCAACCATTTACTACAAGCTGTCGTGTATTTACGACTTTTGTTAACGTTTTTTGTTACTTCCGTCCCTATAAAATTACGATTGTCCCGCTTGTAAAGGCTTTTAGCTTATTTTTCTATTTTGCCATATTTTAGTAATATTATTAATGCTTGTCGTGGCGCAGAGGCACAAGCGTGCGACTGTAAACGCGAAAGGTTGTGGATTCGATTCCCACCAAAATGTAAAAGTTTGTTTGTTTATTTCCTGGGCTTGGTAACAAGGCAAAGCGCGGCGTTGAGTTCCGTCACTAAGCACGCAATGCCTCAATTCGGCGGAATGTGGGAAACGGAGTGTCTTAACACTACGTTCTTAGGTTCCCTTTGCCTACCCTGCTATATGCGGGATGCAGCGTGAAGCTAAAAGAAATAAAATAAATGCGAAAGTTCGTGAGGATATATGTTTGTTAGTCTTTCACGTTAAAACTACTAAACGAATTTAAATTAATTATATATTAGAATAGCATACAATTTACAATTTACAAAGGTTTTTATAATAGTTTTTAGTAATGCCACCAAGGTGAAGCTGCTAGCAGAATCGGGGTAATGTGTTACATAACAGTATAGTAGTGCATTTCGAATACTACGACTCATAATTTTACATTCTTAACCATTTTAATAACAAGAAGAAAAATTACGAAGAATAAAACTAATTTCAAAATTAAAGACTAATTTTAGATTTTTTATTATATATTTATGGCACAAATATCTTTGTTTTGAATTCGTTCGGATATAGGATCGGCGTGTCTTAATTTTTTCTCTCTGCCTACTGTGATATGAGAGATGAAGTAACAAGCTTCACGCTGTATCCGCACATAGCAGGGTAGGTAGAGGGAACCTGAGAACCTAGTGTTAAGACACTCCGTTCTCTACCAAAATTTCCGTTCCCAACTTTCGGCTGAATTGAGGCCGCGCTTTGCCTTGTTGTCAGACCCAGGAAAAGAAAATACTAAATATCATTTTAAATTTTCATTTCCTTCAGTGGGAATCGAACCCACAACCTGTCGCATTTACAATTGGACGCTAGTGCGTCTGCGCCAAGACAGACGCCAAAGTAGTTTTTAAAAAAATATATTTGAACCTAAACTACTAATAACATGAAATGAGAATGTGTTCATTGGCAATACCTTAATCTCTTTAAGGAAAATCTTCATTAAGCAATGATCAAGTTAGCTAAATAATATTTCACCGATATAATAGAAAATACTTTAGATGTTACCTCAAAATTATTATCATCCACATATTTATCTTTCGCCAATATATTTATTTTATAATTCAATACGTAATTTCGTATGCATATTCGTTTATTTGTGTAAAACCGCACTACATTGTAACAGCTGGCCCAGTTTTAATATTTTTGTAGCAGTTTTCGATTAAAATATTTATTATTTATCATATATCTTCTGAGACCTATCATAGCGCAGAGACACAAAATGTTTGAATGGGTTCAATTCCCACTCAAAGAAATGAAAATATTAAATAAATTTAGTATTTTCATTTCCTCGCTATGGTAACAATGCAAAGCGCGGCGTTGAGTTCCGCTACTCATCACACAATACCTCAATTTGGCGGAAAATGGGGAATGAAAATGTCAAAAGAGAATAGACATTAGGTTCTCTAGTACCCTCTGCCTACCCTGCTATGTGCGGAATAAAACGTCAAGCTAAAAAAAATATCTTCTATATATATCCATTTACCATATCAGAGCGAAAAAACAAACATAATAATCCCCCAGTGGGGATCACACCCACAATCAAAGCGTCTGCACTCGTACGCTTATACCTTTGGGCTACGGTGGTCTTTACTAAATAATTATATAGTAAAATTCAAGCCACTTTGTGCTCTTCCTTGTAAAATGATCTGCCTTGTCATACTGTCAGTTAGATGCCATTCCTCGTCCTTTCCTTACCATTCAGCACTGAAGTCAATGAAAAGAGCGGCTCAGTTACATCTTTGAACAGAGTACTTAATACTAGATAAATAATTCAATAATAAATATGAATAAAAATTATAAATCACCTTATTAAAGCTTGTATTGTGTAAATATTATTTTTTTATGATAATGCGTTAGAAATACATACATTAATTTCATAAAACGAATATGACCCTTATATATGTAAGTATGTGACATAACCTTTTGCAATAAATTAAGACGAAAAGAGAAAAAAGGAAACCAATTTCACATAATATGCGCTAAAATGTAATGCAAATACTACTTATCAGATCTTAACTTCTTTGGTGGTAGGAGGTTCGTCCTCCGTCTGGCTCGCGACCACTATCATGTCAAAGACGAACCGCCAAATATCTTATGATGTGTTCCGGTTCGATGGCATGTAAGCCAGGTTTTCTCCTTTCCCACCCATCCTTTCCCCAAAATGTGGTGGTTCCGATAGCGGACTACTACATTATCCTCCCTTTCCATCTGTATCCTCTAGGTTGGCAACGCATCTAGTACATCTCTTGTGTTGTAGACGTTCATGAGCGAAGGTAACCACTTACCATCAGGCGGTCCTTCTGCTCGTTTGCCATCCGGTATCCATAAAAAAAAAAAAAAATAACTACATCACAAGCAATAACTATCAAAATTGGTGAAAGAATTATGAAAATTGGTTATCCAAAAAAAGTTAAATACATAAAAAATACAGACAAATTAAGAAGAACCTTCCTTTTTGAATCGGTTAAAACACCTAATTATCATCACGCTCTGTATCAAACACTCTACATTTTTCACAGAACGTTATTGTATTCTACAAGCAGGTTCGGATAAGGAGCTTGGAAATTGTTTTACGTGACGCGTTATAACGAACGGTGACTGTACGACTACGCTGTGTGAATTACTAAGATTACCGTTTCGAAGTAAACTTTAATGCAATATGTCAAATTAACTTAGAAAGCAATGATAATTTTTGTTCTTAAGTTAAGAAAGTCATTTTTGGACAACTAAATATATATTTTAAGCGAAAATTCTACTCTAAAAATGGCAAAGATTTTAAGGTTAAGCTTTTTAACAATAACATTTTTTGTTTGTTTTCGTCAGTAATCAATATTTAATATTTTTCACGTTACAGATGCTCTTTTTATCTTCAATAGTGGGATAATCAGAGAACATGGTGTCAAGACACTGATTTCACACTTATTCCTCTGTTAACTTAAATATAAAATAGTTATACACTGTTATACATAAAAGAACTGTAAAATTAAAAAAAAAACCTAATTATCATCACACTTACAAAGTATACTTTAATGTAATATGTCAAAGTAACTTAGAGAGCAAAGATAATTTTTGACCGATCAATCGTCCTTCGTGCTTTATTCCTACAAAGTGGTATTGGCGATGTGATTTGTGCTCAATTGGCACGTTCCAAGCACCATAATTAAGGAACTGAACTAACCTAAATTGATAATTTTTGTTTTCAAAATAAATAATTCTTGGGGACCCTTATAATTAGAATTTTATTTTACACTATTCTATTCTAAAAATGGCAAAAGATTTAAGATTTATCAACAATAACAATTTCTTGGTTGTTTTCCTAAGTATGAATTCAGGAAATTTGTTAATTTGTTGAAAAGAAATTGTTACTTGTATTAATGTTTATCTGTACAGGTATGTTTTTAAGTATATGAGTGTGTTTATATAAGTATATGTATTTTAGAAGATAGATTTGAATTTAAAATTTTATTTGAATATTATTGAGTTCACAAATTGTATGAAAATTGTAGTGAAAACTTTATTGGCGATGTTTTTCTATTGTTTAATTTCAAGGTTTATTTTGTATATAAAAAGCTATATGTTTTTCTATAGTTAATAAATGAATAAAATAAAAAAAAAAACAATAAGTAATAAATATTTCATATTTTTCGCTTTAAATTCACTCTTTATATCGCATAGTGAGGTAGTCAGAGAGAGCACAGTGTCAAGACACTTTCATAGTTATCTGCCTGTGGAAATTGTTTTATGTGACGCCTTATAACAAACGATGACTTTACGATTACGCGGTGCGAATTACTAAGATAGCAGTTTTGAAGTAAACTTTAATGTAATATGTCTAAGTAGAAAAGAAAGAAAAGAAAGAAAAGGTGATTTTTGCCTAAAGTATAATATTTTTTAGCAAATAAAGTGTTTTTCAGGACATGTTTATATTTAAATTTCTATTTTTACGCGATTCTATTCTAAAAATGGTAAAAGGTGATACTAAGGGGCTTATAACAATAACATTTTTAAAAATTTGTATTAAAAATATATTTTATTATATTTATATAAACGCCTGTCGTGGCGCAGAGGCACAAGCGTGCGACTGTAAACACGACAGGTTGTGGGTTCGATTCCCAGTCCAGGAAATGGAATTTTTCATTTCCTGGGTTTGGTAACAAGGCAAAGCGCGGCACGACAAAGCACGCAATGCCTCAATTCGGCGGAAAGTAGGGAACGGAGTGTTTTAACACTAGGTTCCCTCTGCCTACCCTGCTATATGCGGAATACAGCGTGAAGCTATGTATGTATCTAAAAAAATATTTTTCGTTCGTTTCGTTTTAATCATAGAGAACATAGTGTCAAGATAATTCACCACTATGTGTCTGAATTCGAGACATTTCGTGAGTGGTGGAACTCAACGTTGCTCTTTGTCATACTATAGGAGGGTAATGTTAAAAATTTGACATAATAGTCATTTCCCTGAGTGGCAATCAAACCCACAACCTATCTGGTAAACATTAATACCGTTCGTTTTTTTGCGCTGGTTTCAAGCCTGTTTCGCTATTCTATAGATAATCTATATATAAATACGTGAAGCAAAAAATTTGGATCCCTTTTTAAGAAAAATACGCGGATGGAGGAGCATGAAACGTGACACACTTGTCTAATTAATTACACATAAAATTATTGAAAATTTCCTCCTAAATTGTTTAAGCAAGATTTTCTCGTACATTAAAATTTTTATTTCGCAGAACAATGCTCTCGAAACTTAGTATGAAACTTTAAAACAATTAATAAAACACCTGTGTTTTTTCAGTTTGCCTAAGTTATGAACGCCGAGAGAGCAATAAAGTTGAGATTTAGATGTTGAAATTTATGTGCAGTAAGCTTATTTGCTAGTCGAATGAGAACCGAGCTGGAAGTTTATTTAGATTTTTTAAAGTGTAAAAAGAATGTGATTAGTATGTCGTTCTTTTTTATATTGTAGAGGCCATCATGGCGCAATGGGATAGAGTCTGACTGTAAACAGTATGGCTATGGGTTCGATTTCCACTCTGGGGAATGATCCACTTTTGTAAGCTAATAATTTTATTCGCCTTTAATATGTATTTCTTAAGTATGTATTATATATATATTTTTAACTTTACACTGTATCCCGATTGTAGCGGGGTAGGCAGAGGGAACCTGAGAACCTAGCGTTAAGACACTCCATTCTCTTTCAACAATTCCGTTCCCCAATTTCCGCCGAATTGCGCGTTGAGTGGCGGAACTCAACGCCGTGCTTTGCCTTGTTACCAAACCCAAGAAATGAAAATACTAAATTTTACATTTCCGGGATTAGGAATCGAACCCACAACCTGTCGCGTTTAGAGTCACACGCTTGTGCCTTTGCGCCCCGATAGACATTATATAATAATTATAAATAACATATAATTATTATATTTAAATTGTTTTCATTTTCTACAGTGATAAGACAAAGTTCTGCGTTGATCATCGCTACTTAACATACAAAATCTAAATTCATAAATCTCGACTTCCTGCAGAAACTGGAGAACGGTGTGTCTTCCCAGTTGTGTGTAAAAGCGTGAACCTGCTTATTTTTATAAAACGATAGCGTTTGGTATTCGACATATAGTTTTATTACAATCAGAGAGAACACCTGTCGCGATGCAGAGGTACAAGCGTGCAACTATGTGACAACGCGACAGGTTGTGGGTTCGATTCCCACGCACGCAATGCCTCAATTCGGCGGAAAGTGGGGAACGGAGTGTCTCAGCGCTAGGTTCTCGGGTTCCATCTGCCTACCCTGCATGTGCGGGATACAAGCGTGAAGCAAAAATAATAATGATTATATCTTATCATAAAGAAAATCTTATCTTAATGCTTATTGTAGTGCGTATTAAAATTTAAAGTAATTATCGTAATACAATTCTATTGCATAACTATTATGTTGGGGAAATACACAAAATATATACATATCGCTGTCGTCATATTTACTTACAAGAAAAAATCAGCTTTTCGCTTCAAGACACTCCGTTCGCAGCTTTCCATCTAAATTCAAGGCAAAGTGTGCTAAGTGGCGGAACTCAACGCCGCGTTTTGTCTTACCAGAGCGGAAAAGGGGAGGATGGACTGATCTATAATGTGTGTGATGAATATGGATTGCTAAAATTACGTATCAGATCTAGCCGAAACTTTACAGTAATGTATGGGGCCCCTTAAACCTACACTTGGATCGTAAGTCCCAGGCACTTTTTAAGCTTCTCTCTCTGCGACACGACGAGCCCAGCACCTGCAAGGTGAAGCCATGGATTGCTAAGGAGTTTCTTCTCATAGATTATATTAGGTACTATATGTCAAATGTATTTATTTATTTATTTATTATAGTTAACCAACAATTGTTACAATTTTTAACAAAAGCACAAAAAACAACTCTAATTGTACAATTAATTACAGGTTAGCGCCACATGCAATAATAATTGTAATAAGAACAAAAAAAACATAAATAAATAGTAACAACATAGCAATTAACATTATTTTATAATAATGTAAAAATAAATTGTTTAAAATGACATTATAAATGACCAGATTATTGAACAATTTAACAAATTCATATATAAAATAATTATTAAACCAGAAATCGAAATTAAAATATTTGTTATTCTAATATTACATACATTAGAATAAAGCATAGGCTGCAGTTTGTAAAGATTTAGTCGTAATATAGCGATATGTATAAGGTATATACAGTAAAATATAAATATAAACATTTTCTTCGAGTATATCTATGTATGTATAAAACCATTTCGTTACCGACTGATTGACAGACAACGGGACATCAAATATGCATGTGAGCACTAAGAGGGGATTGTCAAAATTTTAATTCAACGATAATTATTAAATTTTATTCTTTAAGACATGTTCCAATTAATTCAGTAAAACTTAAAAATATACTAAAATATAGTCCATACATTTTTTATTTCATTTCATATTTTTTATTTATTTTGCAAACGTAACGAAACAAAATAACGTTTATTTAATTTGCAACCTGAAGCAACTATCCATATAGGCTTTTAATTTGATTATTACCGGAGTTAACGCGGTTGAACGGTTGGGAATTACGCGGTCACTGGGCCGATGCGCTCCGTCTGCTAACTGGATAAACTCTTTAAACATTATTGGATGGAAGCATTCCGAATCAAATGTTGCTTAATATGTAGCTTCGTTTATCGACAGGATTGATGCATTGATAGATTGATAGGAGTGATGGAATTGATAGGATTGATAGAAATGGAATGAATTAATTGATAGATAGGAGTGATAGGAGTGATAGGAATGATAGGAATGATAGAAGTGATAGGAATATGGAATCAAATGTTTCTATGTAGTTTCGTGTTAGATATATTGATATGAGTGATTGAATATTATATATTTAATTCATTTGGGGTCCTATGCAATTTAATCCTTGTTGGAGGAAATACGAGATATATGATTAAATTTTGAGTTACATGAAAGTATTGTGAGATTGTTTCTATTAAATAAATGTACGTAAAATCGAATATATACATTTTTGCAATCATATATATTCATTTACTCTTCATTTTTCGACATACTGAATGATTGACTACATACGACATATAAAAGACATAAAATATAAAACAGAGATATACATCACTAGTACATCACTAGTGCACACCTGTTGTGGCGCAGAGGCACAAGCGCGCGACTGTAAGCGCGACAGATTGTGGGTTCGATTCCCACTCCAGGAAATGTTAGTATTTTCATTTCCTAGGTTTGGTAATAAGGCAAAGCGCGGCGTTGAGTTCCGCCACTCAGCACGCAATGCCTCAATTCATCGGAAAGTGGGGAACAAAATTTTTGTAAGAAAACGGAGTTTCTTAACACTAGGTTCTCCGATTTC
Organism: Philaethria dido; assembly: GCA_033558755.1. Lineage (NCBI taxonomy): Eukaryota > Metazoa > Arthropoda > Insecta > Lepidoptera > Nymphalidae > Philaethria > Philaethria dido. The sequence goes on along the minus strand of JAKGSA010000362.1, from coordinate 4,755 downwards.
CTCTGTCTACCCTGCTGCAGCGTGAAGTTAAAAAAAAAGAGAAAAATACAGTGCACAATTACTTATTCAAAAAAAAAATTAATAAGTATATTTCACAAATAACCAAGAAAGCTAAACCAAATAAATACATTAACAAAGTAACATTTTTACGACAAACTAAAATCTCTGAATAGCTTTCGGTCATCCAACATGTGTCCAAAGCGTTCCTAAACTTGTGTAAGAGCACTTCCTGTTTGTTTCCTTTACTATTTCACATAGTACTTACGTACCAGCTGCATACTTGTCTAACTTACCTAAACAAAAGTAACATTCTGTCCACCTGCTTCTTATTGCTGTTGTAAAAGATCGCTTCAATACCAATAAATAAATATATCAAGGGAAAGAAAGATATATTCTTAAATAAGCAGATTCCTGCTTTAGCAGTGTAGTCAGAGAGAACATAGTGTCAAGACACTCCGTTCGCCACTTTCTGCCTGAGTTCGAGTTATTGCGTGTTGAGTGGTGGAACTCAACGCTGGATTTTGTCTTCCCAGAGCGCATAATTATGATAATTTAAATGTAATCAAGTAATATAAAAGAAATCATAAATGAAGTGATGCTATTAGATGATAGCTTTTTTTTAACTTTACGCTGTATTCCGCATTTAGCAGGGTAGGCAAAGGGAACCTGAGAACCTAGTGTTAAGACACTCCGTTCTCTTACAACAATTCCGTTCCCCACTTTCGGCCGAATTGAGTGGCGGTACTCAACGCCGTGCTTTGCCTTGTTACCAAACTCAAGAAATGAAAATTTCCATTTCCTGGAGTGGGAATCGAACCCACAACCTGTCGCGTTTATAGTCACACGCTTGTGCCTCTGCGCCACGACGACGAGATGATAGCTGTACTACGTAAATGTCGTTATTGTCGTCGTTTTCGTGTGAATTTCGAACAATCCTCTCTTAGTGCTCCCCTAGACTCCCTAATTTCAATATATGATAAATTTCATCGGTCTATGGCTAAAAAATTCTCCTATACGTTGTGCGTCAATTAGTTACACGTGTTTTATATGTATATACGAGTATATAAAATAATTAGAATAAATAAGACGATAACAGTATCTTACTAACGCCGTAAACGTATCTATTACCAATAGATACGCTAGAATAGAATTAGCGGAACTCAACGCCACACTCTGTCTTAACAGACGGAGAAATGCAATAATTTAAATACAATGATTTCCACCAGTGGGAATCGAACCCACAACCAATCGTGTTTAAAGCCAGACGGTGTTCTTTGCGTCATTATGGCCTCCAAGAACACTATAAGATAAACAAATGAAACTTAAATAATCTGCACTGATTTCTGCCACTGTTAACATATGTCACGTAGCAAAGATTATCCCTAGATAGTGATAATATGTATACAAATCCGTGATAAGAATTGTTGGCATTGATTACAAGTTTAATTATCTAGGGAAATTATATATTATTAATCTTGGTCCTATATCCAATGGTCAATTCTAGATAAGTTGGTATGCAGCTTCACGCTCTATGCCTTATAGGGTAGTTAGAGAGAACCTTGTGTTAAGACACTCTGTTTTCTACTCTCTACCGAAATTTGAGACACTATAGATGGTAACACTCAACGCTGCGTTTAGAACCAGATTGATAAATCATCAATTTGGATATCGATACAATTTAGATATAACATTTCCACTAATGAAGTCAAAAGAAATATTGTTGGTGAAATTCAGATTCAGAGTCAAAACTACAACCAACGATAAAATCAAATATGACCATAATGAGCTCTTTGATTTTGATTTTCTTTATTGCACACAAATAAACAAATAACATAGAAGTACTCGTAGTAATAGCGTACAATAAGGCGGCCTTATCGCTTAAAGCGATCTCTTCCAGGCAACCTTTGGATATTGGATTTGTATAAAGTAGTGGAAGGCGATGCACTAATCATTTACATTAAAAAAAATAAATTAAAATTAAATATATGTTAATTAAAAATACAAACTAAATACATAATTATATACATACTTACATACATTCATATATACATACATACATATATACATACATACATATATATATATACATACATACATACATACATACATGCATACATACATAAATAGACATTATTACACATATTAAATGAAACTAGACAGAGGTCTACCTGTGACGACGGACTACTGTAAAGTGTTTGAAACGTCAGGTTTCCAAAAATGTATTATATTTCCGAATACTAAAATATACGCGATTAATCCGGTTAAAATAGTTTCATTTAATATGTCAAATATGACCAATCAATACTATGACGGCATTAATGTTATTCATATTAAAATTTGTAGAAGAAAAGCCATCATGACGTAGTAATACTGTGCTCGACTGTAAACTGTAGTTAAATTATTCTAATTTCTTCTCTCTGGCAAGACCAAGCGCGTAAGTTCCGTCACTTAACACGTATTATCTTGAGTTCGAACGGTAAGAGGAAAACGAAGTGTATTGACACTACATTCTGTATACGCGGGATAAAATTTTAAGCTAAAAAAATTGTATAAATTGTAGTTTTTGATCTAAATTCTGATAATAATTATCACACCTAGATATATTAACCGGTAGTCCAAGATAAAAGCCAATTAAACATTCTTTTTGCTTCAGGCTCATTAGTCAGTGACAATGATTGGGAGAGTGTGTTTTGTGGTTATTGCGCTTCTGGCTTGCCAAGGTAGGTTATATGTTAAATCCTATGTTTTAAATAAAATGAAATTACGTTGAAAATGAAATATTAATAATTAGTCTTCTAAGCCTAAGATATTAAAAGATCGCGGCCTTTAAGGAACTATCATCAGTACATTTTAAGCAGGTATTTCGAAGGCTGCACAAGTAGTCGTAGAGTAGTAGTCTTTTCAAATTTGGTTAATTAGAGAGAGGAGTCCAAGGCACTCTCCAAACTTCTCTCTCTGTAATGCCTCCGGCATACCTCCGGCATCGGGACGGTGAATTCATGATTTGCGAAGAAGTTTTTCTTCTTCTTTTGATATTGAAAATCTGTTATTAGATAGCTTCGCGCTCTTTGCCGCATACCAGAATAGGCAGAGATAACCTAATATTAAGACACTCCATTCTCTGCTTTGCGCCAGAAACCGACATTTTGTGTATTGAGTGACATAATTCAACGTCGTGCTTTGTGTTACGTGAAACCACGTCAGGAGCACTAGCTATTATATAAAAAAAAGAAACATTAAAATTGGTGCACCCCGTAAAATGTTTCGTTTTAACACAAAAAAAGTACAATTGAACTAAGAATCTATTTTTTTGAAGTCGGTTAGGAAATCGGAAGACAATCTTAGATTTACGAAAAAGTTAATTATTTTAATTTAATATATATTTAATTTACTTTCCAGGTTATTGCCTAACCGAATACAGGCTAGAAGACCGCGATGTGCTATACATAAGGCATACCCACTTCAGCACTTCCTTCTCCGTCCCCAAGAACTTCTGGGACACTTTGAGCACTTGTCATGTCATCTTTCCCAATGGAGTGATGTACGAGGCCTATCCTAACTATAATATACCTCAAGCTAATGTGTTCTTTTTGCAAGCAGCTCAACCTTTCACAAGCTGTGGTATTGGCCTCAGAGATGTTGATCTAAGTTTTAGTGGTACTTACGAATTGTTATCAAATGTTGTACATTCTCATGATAACAGTGTGTCCTTGACCAGACAGCGATTCAATTTGGTTGTTAGAGAATCTGATTGGTAAAGAAATGTAAAGAAGATAAATATTAAATCAATAAAGCGTGAATATGTTGATATATTGTAAATGGATTGCTTTTCATGACAGGCATTTTTATAGTTTAAGTTTTAATTAAAATTTTATTCTGTTGTTATTTAAACTGTGCTTTTTATTTGTAAATTAATTTCCATGATTTTGTATTTAGTCATGATGATGATTTTGTAACTCATCTCATATAGCAATTTCTATCAACATTTAAAATATATAGTCGACTTATAAACTTATTCACGCCTGAATACGAATTGATAGATATTTTATATAATAACCATAGTAACGGATTAAAGTAAACATTTGAAAAAAAAAATTAAATTAAACATTGCTTTCAGTTAAATAGTGTTTGATTTTTACCGACTTTAAAGAAAGACGAAGTTCTCATTTTTACTGTATTTGTTTATGTGTAACCGGATAACTTTTTACTAGTTGAATCCATTTTGATAATATTTTTCTTATGTAAGAGCTACAGAAGCTGCTTCTGATGTGATCTCATTTCATTTTAGTTGAGCTCTGACGAGTATTTTGTTTCCGAATTATAACAGTAAATCCAGCGTCACTAGACTACGTACATACGAAATTACTAGCGATAGAAAGCTGATATTTGGCACCTAGGCTCCTTGGGAAATGTTGGGGAGCATTACCAGAGTATTTTCCGAAATTCCTATGAAAACGAGAAAAAAAGAGATTTTTAGGTATTATAGTCCACACAAAGTCACGGGATATAACTAGTATAAGATACAACACCAACACCTAGCTAATTAATTAGCCTCAATTTCCTAATGAAATTTATAATAGTTAGCAACGAAGCTTCTGTCATACAGTTGCGAAGTGGGCTCAGAGCGCACTTAACTATGTTTAATGGAGTTTACCAACTCCCTTGATGGGCCTACGTATTACCTGACATTTGGGCTCATTGATATGCACCTTTGAGGAATAATTAATGAGTTCCTGTGAACCCAATTGCAATAGC
>JAKGSA010000361.1:237830-270041 GCA_033558755.1 Philaethria dido | reverse complement strand
AGAACTCAGTGTTAAGACACTCCGTTCTCTTGCAACATTTCTCTTCCTCACTTTTTTTATTATTATTATGTTTATAGCAGAATACATTCGATAATTCATAAATAAAATTTTCATATTTCTCATACAAGTCTTTATATAAAAAAGGTTAGTTATGTGTCTATTTATTTTGTGACATTTAAAAAGTATAAATATAAAAGTAAAAAGTGTTTTCTGTTTTAGATGGTTTTATAAAATACAAAATTATATGTTCTTAGAAGTTAATCGTATCCGCCTCCGACAGAACCTTTGAAGAGAAACTGTTCAAGAATCTACTTTCAACTCGTTTAATACATTCGTTTGGTCTATTTATAGCCACTTTAATTACATATTGTATATATATATATATATATATATATATATATAATACAAAAATTTAATTAAAAATTGGACAATATTAAGTTTATTGATCATTTTAAAATATTTTGAACTGAATTCAAAGGAACTGTGTTATCAATTCATACATACATACATAAACACATGGCTTCACGCTGTATCTCGCATTCAGCAGGGTAGGCAGAGAGAACCTAATGTTAAGACACTCCGTTCCCCACTTTCCGCCGAATTGAGGCATTGCATGCTGAGTGGTGGAACTCAACGCCGCGCTTTGCCTTGTTACCGAACCCAGGAAAATGAAAAATTCCATTTCCTGGAGTGGGAATCGAACCCACAACCTGTCGCGTTTATAGTCGCACGCTTGTGCTTCTGCTCCATGACAGGTGTTCTCAATTCCACTGTATTTTTTTTGGCTTTACCGCATATATTTTTATTGGGTGAATCAATTTTTTATGATTCTTTCTTTTATATTATAGGTAGTACTTTTTATGCGACCCTATTTATATTTAGTTAACATCTGACGAGTAGTTTTTGAGTTATACGTAATAATGTTACTTTTTAGAGTATTTAATTTGAAATCGATTTTTTTTGTTAATACCTTAATACATACATAGCTTCACGCTGTATCCCGCATATAGCAGGGTAGGCAGAGGGAAACCTAGTGTTAAGACACTCCGTTCCCCACTTAATTAAACTCAGTCAATCAGTTAAAATCTTAATTATTATGATATATATTTTAATCAAACCAAATAATAACACCAATAATATAATTTTTTACAGTTTAACTTTCCATTCATTCTGGACTTCTCGTATGACCAGGCCTTAAAATGAATTAAACGTTGTTGGCATTCATCCAATTGTACAGTGTCAATAAGGTAAGGCTTCGAGGAATTCAAATATTTTATCACCACTGTTTGTTCTATACGTTCTCGTGGAAAGTGTTTAAGTGTGTTGTGAGTTCGATTCCCAAGTGGGATAATGTTATTTTTCAAAATATCTTCTTTTCTTGCCAGGATTAAATAAATAACGATGTTGTATACTGCTAACTAGCACATGATATCTCAAAACATCCATAAAATGATGAACAGAGAGACTTTTTTTTTTAACTTCACGCTGTATCCCACATATAGCAGGGTAGGCAGAGGGAACCTGAGAACCTAGTGTTAGGACACTCCGTTCCTTACAACAATTCCGTTCCTCACTTGCCGCCAAATCAGAACAGAAATCATGAACAGAGAGATGTGTCACTAAATTCTGCTTACAATATTCAGTAGACTGTAGATAATGCATATGTTTTAGTATAACAGATTTTATCATTGAACAAATGTACTTATGAGTTGATACAATCGCAGGATACAATACAGAGTGCAATTACCACTAGTTCAGTTTAAATTTTAAACAGTAATCCGCTTTGTCTAACCACTTACGCTTAGTAGTGACATTTACAATCACAGTCACTCGAAAACTACTTCCTTCCTGACTACTATTGGTCGTGAGCCAAAATACTAAAAAAACAATAATTCGTTACATGAGGTCAGTCCGAGCGCACTGCAGTTATTGCCAAACTATCCTTTGGTTTTGATCGTAAATGGTTACATTGAGATAATTTTAGCTAACTCTATTTATTTCACAAAAAGTGCGTAGTAAACTTGATCTTTATGGGAATTATTTTAAAAAGCTAATTCCGATCTTATTTTATTGGAAAGGCAAAGAAATCTTTGGGGTTAAACACTTTTTAAGCCATTTCCAGACATTGTCAAGATATTACCTGCTTAATAATGGTAACCGGTGAAAAGAAATTCAAGGATAAATTTTCATCTAAGTAAATGTCGAACCTAGAACCATCAAATCAATTATTATTCAACTCCACCACACAATATGCATGAATACAGTCTGCATTAATTTCAACAATTTTAGTAAACGCAAAAACTAATCAAAATTCAAATTAGAATCAAAAACATAAACAGACGAAGGTCGTAAAATATTTTATATTCAAAGTATTATTTCACAGGTAAAGAATACATACAGAGAATCGTTGAGCAGTTAGTTTAATGGAAACGCAATTTAGCAAATTAAAAAGTATACATTAAAACTTCTGTTGGAATAAACATACGTAAATCTTTCTTTTGAACTAACCAGTTGTTTATACCACAATTTTATGACGGAAAGAAGTACAAAGATAATCGAAAATTGATTGAGGAACTGGAGCGCTTATTGGTTAAAAGTTACTTTCACTTTAATATACGCGTATTATACCTTGTAATCTGTTCATAACTTTGAAACGTTTAATAGGTTTAAGCTGAACATTTTGTGTAGACAAACTGATGGGCAATATGTTTGGAATATTGATTTTGGGTGAAGCACCTCAGAATATGAATATGGCTAATAGAAATATTTGCCAAATTCATCATGAAGTCAATTTTTGGTTAGGAGAATGCTTATATCTAATATCTTCGTTTCATTGATCTCGTTAAGTAAAGAACATTTGGGTTTCCATATTAAACATGGATAGTTTCAGATATGGGTGGGAAGCAGAGAACAGCAAAGAACCTGTATATATTTCGTATTATATGTAAAGTTAAAAAGCAAAAAATATCGTATGTACAACTCCATACGTATAAATAACAAATGTTTTGATGAAACTCCACCATTTAAAATTCGTAAGCTCCAAGTTTACAGTAGCTTTTTAGAAGTAGGCTACTCAATAATTAAACGTCAAATTTTAAAATGATGTCGCTTTCCTTCATGCAGAACAAGAGCAACAGCTGGCATTTTTGTATGAGAATTGTGATAAATGAATGTTTATATTTATACTTGTAGATGGCCGCAATGTGAGATCGTTGTCTGTGACGAAGATAGATAAAGCATAAGAATCACCTTGACCGTTTCAACCGTATATAGTTACATATCTATCGGTTGGTTCTTGATTTATAGCTAGGACTAATTTAAACGCTGAGATTGATTGACTTGATCTTCCTGCTCCATATTACATAAATATACAGCACGATACATCTAATAAGTGACAAAGTGATAAAACACTCTTTTCTTGGCTATTTTAGAGGTTTTCATAGCACCGCACTTTGAATAATTGTATTGGACAAATGAAAACATTTAAATATAAATGTTCTGCTGAGCGCAAAATGAACTCGTAATCACCGCTTTTAAATTGCCTGACAATGCCATGATCATTGTATAAAAAATATTTTCCTTTCTTAAAATACAGCAACCGCACTTTAATAACTCATTTTTCATTAAAAATATTAAGTTGTTTCTGCTTTAAAAGAAATTGTTTTATGTCTCTGCCTGAGTTATATCAAATTTGTTTGAATTACTAATTGAGTTCTCTTTTGAAGGGAAATATTTATGTCAAACTGATGTTTCAACAAAAAGTCAAATGGTTTCATGTTCCTTTGGATATTGATCAAAGAAGCCTAATAAAGTTTGAACGTCCTTGCATCCACATATCCAATGAACGTTTAGGCTTATAAAATCGATAATAGTTATTGCATGATGTTTGAAAATTCAGCACAACCAAGTATCAAACAAAAGTTACCTTATAAAATATTTCATAACCTTAAAAAATTGTTGCTCTCAAATCACAAAGTGAATGAAGGCATAATCTTCAATATACGAAGGAAATTATGTATATTAAAAAAGTACATTGAAAAACGTTGCTAGTTTCATACTGGCAAGATTTTTTTGTATAATTAAAACAAAGGTTTCTCGTAACTACTCGTCCGAGCAAAAAATGTATGCGCGTATGTAAGCAACAAACTACTCGAGCGCGAAATAAAGTGAAGCTATATGTGCAAGTATGTATTCAATACAATTATATGTAAATCGTTAAAAATTGTTGATACATTAATTGTTCTCATACTTTTACTTTCCAACAACACCTTAATTTACCAAATACAAGTTCACTCTAAGTTTCAAGGTTAGTCTTCTCTAGCGGTATGCCGTTTATATAATTCTTCTCAGGAATGGTCGACATGTTTAATGCGTATTTCCAAGAAATCTATCTTCGACGTTGTAGTGTCTTTAGAGAAACTTAATATGCATTCACAGCATGTTTGTGTGGACTAAGTCAGAAAATAGGAGCAATGGTTATCTTTAATAAAATCTGTGCCTCAAATATCTGTTGCTTCGGATTACAGCAGTCGTAAGGGCGGCGGCTGAAACATCAAATAGTGTTTTACCTCTGGTATAAAAACAAAACCACGCTCCAACGGAAGAGGGCGACACAGCACATAACGTCTTTTGTTTACAATAAGCCGGTGTCGGTCTGAACTTCACATCAATACGAGAACACCACTCGTAACGCGACATTGCTGAATCAAAATGATCCTAATTTACTGGCAATGATAAATCGACATGAAGTCGAGCGATCGTAGAAACGATTTATTGAAGCGTGGTTTCACTGAACGTCAGGACATCGACACGTTCCAAAGAATCACGACGACGCAGAAAAAACAGAGCAGTAATGTTGTATCGACGTTTGGTTTGCGGAGCCGCAAGGCGAGACAGGCACGATGTCGCACCGCTGAACCGTTGAAATATCACTCTATCGGCGTTTTTACGGCTTCAGAACACTTGACACTGGTCACTAACGCACACATACAGGCTAGGCTGGTTAGGTATAAAGGCTCGCTCACCTGAGCCTAACGGGCGGGGGGATGTTGAAAGCCGGGAACAGTTTCGCGTTGGGATTCTCGAACAGCATCGCGATAGTTTTGTTTACCGTGCGTGCATCGTGCACCCTTCCGCTCGGTTCGGCGGCCGGCCGTACACTGACTGTTCACCCTCCCCGCACTGTGACGTGGTGACGTCACAAACCACTTTCGTCGTCCCTATCATCAGCCCCGAGAAGGAAAGAGACCTGAATACAAGTCCGCAGTAAGTACGGTGGCGACGCGTATGTCTCTAGCTCAGCCCCTCTTTTATGTTGTAGGGCTTCGCGTTGCGCCTACCGCTTTACTAATCATTTAGTAAGTCAGTTTTAAATGACGTTAAATACTAACACCAATTGATTCAATTGGACATCATTCTACATAGCAATCAGGTCCAGGTCTACCATCCATTACATAATTTTGCGCTATTCAAAAATATATCGACTGTTTCAGACATTCTCCTAGGTTATGAATCCGAAGGGAATAACCTGTTTTAGTAGAAAACGCTTTATTACGCCCACTTACGGCTGGATAGGATAGGTCGTGACTCGCATCAAACAATTTGTTAACTTTAACCAATATTTGCGATCGCTTTGAAACTATATATAGACCTAACTTCGTTACCAGTACCGGCATCGCTTATATGATAAACTAAGTTTCTTTAGATCTCGTTACTCGGGTGAAATAAAGCTTTTGAACGCGTGTATCGTAAAACAGCTTATATGAGTAGTAACTATACATAAATGATAAAATATTATCATAACAACCAATTTGTGTAAATATTACATAGTAATTTAGTTTACTAATTCAAATAATTTCTAAAATGTGAAATAGAAGTTGTGAAACAAATAAAGTAGACCCGACCCACAAACATACATCCCAATTCTCATCATATATTGACAATATTTATCAAAAGCAATGTTAAACATTTTAAAATTTGTATGAAATCAATCATAGTAATGCCAGCTATTGATTTAGACGATTTGAAATTCGGTATTCAGTAAGAGCTTTTAGTTTATTGGTTTGAATATTCGAAGCATTCGAAGATTTGTAACAATTGCTATCTGTGGCAGAAAATTTATCGAATAACCTGCAAACAAAAGTAGTTAAAGTATTTAGTAATTGTGTTTTACCATACATTTGTTCGTATTATAATCAAAATTTAGGCCATCATGGCACAGTGGGATAGCGTCTTACAGTTAACGCGATTGGTTGTGGATTCGATTCCCACTCGAGGGAATGATTTTATTTCAATTATTTTCATTTCCTCGCTCCGGTACCACATTGCGCAGACACAAATGTCCCACACAATATCCGGTTTGGAAAGAAAGCGGAGAACGGAGTGTCTTAACACTAGGTTCACTCTGACTACTCTCCTAGAAAAAGCACAAAGCTGTTTTTTTAGTAAGTATTTGTATTTTACACTTGATAGTGTAAATGATCAACATAAGCGAACCGTATGAAATTATTGTAAGTTAAAACCAGCAATTAATATTGTTGAACATATTAATAACACACAAATAAGTTAAAAAATACATTAAAAATATAATTTAAAGAAACAAAAATAATTAGATTTTTGTTGTATTATTCAAATTGTGGTACTAAAAATAAAATATTTGAGAAACACTGACTTTTCAATATTTCAAATTTAATGTTACCTTTTAAGTCGATTTAATATTTATTAAAATGTTTTTTATTAAATGTATTCTTTTTTTCTAATTTATTATAATTTACTTTGACTTTAAAGCGCGGCGTTGAGTTCCGCCACTCAACACGCAATGCCTCAATTTGGCGGAAAGTGAGGAACGGAGTTGTTCTAAAAGAACGGAGTGTCTTAACACTAGGTTCTCAGGTTTCCTCTGCTTACCCTGCTATATGTGGGATACAACCTGAAGTTAAAAACTTTGACTTTGGACATGGAATTTTTAATTATAGTTATAATACGTTAAGCAAGGCACAGCGCGGCATTCAGTTCATTGATGTCAATTTGGTGGAAAGTGGGGAACGGAAATATAAGAGAACGGAGTGTCTTAACACTATGTTCTGTAGTTTCCTCTGTCTACCCTGCTATGTGCGGGTTACAGCGTGAAGCATTTAAAAAAAAAAGATTTATTAATATTGTTTACGTCTGTCGTAGCGCAGAGGCACAAGCGTGCCACAAACGCGATAGGTTGTGGGTTCGATTCCCACTCCAGGAAATGGAATTTTCCTTTTCCTGGGTTTGGTAACAAGGCTAAGCGCGGTGTTGAGTTCCGCCACTCAGCACGCAATGCCTCAATTCGGTGGAAAGTGGGGAACGGAGTGTCTTAACACTAGGTTCCCTCTGCCTACCCTGCTATAAGCGGGATACAGCGTGAAGCTATATATGTATGTATGTATGTTTAAGTTATGAGTTACTTCATTTTCAATATAAGGGTTCGATATCGTAATGACTTAAACACTTTGTAAATATTTTACCATCGTATATCTTTTTCTTAGCCGACTTCAAAAAAGAAGCTTCTCAATTCCACTGTACATTTTTCTACTGGATGAACCAAATTTGATATATCCTTTTTTAAATGATAGCTAATATTTAATGTGGTCTCATTTAGATTTAGTTAAGATCTAATGATTACTTTTTGAGTTATTCGTAATAATTTTACTTTTTTATTTAAAGTCAGTTTTCTTTTTTGTTAAAATCTTAATTACTTAGACTAGTGTCCCCGTTGACGTGTCAACAATGCGTTGCCTAGCAACGTATATCACTTTATATAAACATGGATGTCAAACCATGGTAGTGTGTGTAGCATTTATTTTATTAATTTAATATATTTTTTATGCATTATTTTAAAAAGATATTATCATTGTGCACTCCTTCGCTATATAAACTATAAGTGTGCCAAGTTTCATTCTCCTCCGTCCGTGTAATTTTCGTAAAATGGGGTACAAAGTTTTTGCTTCACGTATTAATATATAGATAAGCATTCTTTCACTCTTAATTTTCATATGTTAAAATTCAAATTAGTGCGTCATGGCCCAATCGCAATATGCCCGGCTGTACACAATGGTAGTGGATGGAAATCCCACTCATGAGAATGTTTATATTTAACAAACGAGGTCGGTTAAAAAAGTATTGCAAATTTCCAGTTTCTTTTTTCTTCAAAAAAATTATGTACCTTTTATTTTAACTTCACGCTGTAACCTGCATATAGCAGGGTAGGCAGAGGGAACTTGAGAACCTAGTGTTAAGACACTCCATTCTCTTTCAACATATCCGTTCCCCAGTTTCCGCCGAATTGAGGCATTGCATTGGTTTTGAGTGGCGGAACTCAACGCCGCGCTTTGCCTTGTACCAAACCTAAGAAATTAAAATATGGGAATCGAACCCACAACCTGTCGCGTTAACAGTCGCACGCTTGTGCCTCTGCGCCACGACACGACGACAACGACAGGCGTCAGGCGATGTAAATTTAAATGAAGCTATTTTGACCGGATTAATCGCGTATATTTTAGTATTCGGCAATACATTTTTGGAAAGCTCGGCGTTGAGTTCCGCCACTCAAGACACAATGCCTTAATTCGGCGGAAAGTGGGGAACGGAAATATTAAAAGGGTAGGTAGTACGTGGTTGTGCGGGTAGAGCGTGAAGCATTTTTGGAAGTCCGACGTTTCGAACACTTTACAGTAGTCCGTAAAAAAACGAGTTTAGTTTCGGTTTCGATGGCAAAGCTGCCGAAACTACGACCGAAACCGAAACTATCTTCCACGTGTCTAATCATGCCGTGACTATTTTGTGTTGCATAGTCGATTGCAGGCTTCGCCGACAGTACTATCTCTCGATGTCAATATAGATTTCAGCCAGGATCCGGGGGTACCCGGATCCTGGCTAGTAAAGTAGTAAGTATGACATTTTTGTCCTCAGAACTTTTATGGAGGCATACAGAGAGAAAAGGAGAGCTCTGCATGTGGCATTTTTAGATCTGCTAAAGGCCTTTGTCTGTGTGCCCTGTCAATATATCTAAATAATAATGGAAAATAACTGGCTTGCTTTCTATGAGAGAGCTACTATAGAAAAAAAGTGTCGTTACAACTTTTGGTCTTAATTTTTTCCATCTAGCCCCATTTCACAACGCGCGATAATGAACTTCCTTCCAAAAAAATAATTTAACCATACCGTTATTTGACAATAGTAATTGAGATTAAAGCATAAACTTGTGAAGTAAATAATAAACTTCGTGATTTCAATTATAATTTGTGTCTGTAGACTTTGTATTGCGATATTCTGCGCGAGGTTAAAAGGTCATAGCCTTATGTTTCATGCTTTTCCCCTTAATAAGGTAGTCGGTAAGGATATAGTGTTAGGACACTCCATTTTCGGTTTGAAATCGAGCTTCTTTTTTATTAACTTCACGCTGCATCGCAGCATATAGCTGGGTAGGCAAAGGGAACCTGAGAACATAGTGATAAAATACTCCATTCTACACTTTGACAACGATCTATTGTGTGTTGAGTAGGAAATCGCAGGGAAAATAAAATACTTTAAATTTATATATTAATACGTGAAGGAAAAACTTTGGATCCCTTTTTACGAAAATTGAGTGGACAGAGGAGAATGAAACTTGGCACACTTATAGCTTATATAGCGTAATATATATAGCGTAAAAATATATGCTTATTTATATAAAGTGACATATACAGTGATAGACAACGCGTTGTTAACGCGTCAACGGGAACTCTAGTATGTATAATTATCCCCCCGAATTGTAATCGAAACTACTACCAATTGCATTATTTCTTACGAGTGGTATTTTTATCGATTTACGCTTGTTCCCACATAGCAAGGCAGAAATAATCTAGGCTCCAGTGGCAAGGCGTCCATACAACTGGATTCCCACCGGGTTGCCAAACTTTTCAAAGTACAAGTATGACACCTAAAAAAAAAGATCACCAGGAAAATATTGGGCATAATATTGCAAAACAAGTTCTGACATCTTATAGATCTAAAAAAAAACAAAAAAAATCATCGTCAAAATTGTATTGTGAAATTACGAAATACCTTGACATCCTATACCGATTTCCCTAAATATATCGGCTTCCCTAAAAATCACCGGTTTCCCTAAATATACAAAGGCTTCCCTTAATTTACCGGCTTGCCTAACTAAAATGTTCACCCTTCGCCACTGCTAGACAGCATTCCTGACTGTCTGCTGGAATTCGAGACATTGATTGACGAATCTCCATGCAACGCTTTGTCTTACCGGACCAAAGAAATGTAAACATATTTTAATTATCATCATTTTAGCGATAGTGGGAATCGAACCCATAACCAATCGTGCTTACAATCACACGCTGTCATGGCCGTGTGGTATTAAAATATAATTTCGGTTATTAATCTAATATTATTGAATAGCAGTCAAAAGTTCTAACACGTGGTTTGACCGCAATGTGGCTATAGTTGGTAGATGATCTTAGAGATTAGATGACAGTCGTACTCATGTTTGTAATATCCAAACTCAGGGAAGGGTCAAATCATGGCCGAAAGTAGTTAACATTTTAGCAAAAAAGAACGAAGCTACGAATTCTTAAGCCAGGTTTTCCCATTCCCACACCCATCCTTTTTCCCCAAAATCGGTGGTTCCGAGAACGCGGAATACTACGTTGTCCTCCTCTTCCATCTGCGTATCCACTCAGGTTGGCGAAACGCATCACAAACATCTCGGTGTTTGCCCAGATGTCTATAAGAGCGAAAGGCACGCTCCACTTACCGCTCCAATGGAATTGGTCACTTCTGCTCGTTTGCCATCCGTTATCCATAAAAAAAAAAAAAAATTATGAAATTATTATGAATTACTCAAGAACTCCTCAGATCTTAACTAAATTTAAATGGGAAGATGGATGGGAATCCGAATCACTAGCTATTATTTAAAAAAAAATCATAATAAATAAAATTGGTTCTCTCAGTAAAAAAATTGCGACATCACACATAAAAATATAATTGAATCGAGAACTGTATCCCGCACATAGCAGAGGGAACCTGAGAACCTAGTGTTAACACACTCCGTTCTCTTAAGATGTCCATTTCCCACTTACTGCCGAATTGAGGCATTACGTGCTGAGAGGCGGAACTCAACGCCTCGCTTTGCCTTGTTATCAGAGCGAGAAAATGAAAATAATAAATATATATTTTTTTTTAACTTCACGCTGTATCCCGAATATAGCAGGGTACGTAGAGGGAATCTGAGAACTTAGTGTTAAGACACTCCGTTCTCTTTCAACAAATCCGTTCCCCACTTTCCGTCAGATTGAGGCTTTGCGTGCTGAGGGGCGGAACTCAACGCCGCGCTTTGCCTTGTTACCAAGCCCAGGAAATGAAAAATTCCATTTCCTGGACTAATATTAATTAATATTAATATTTAATATTAAATCTAGCTGAACAAAAATAAGTCATAGCTACATTGTAATATTATAATCTCCTTACATTAATAATCTTCTTATATCAGTACACAGAAAATTGACTTTAAGTAAATAATTCCCAATTTCTGCCAAAATTAATGTAATCTCAATCTTAATATTTAGTATTTTCATTTCCTCGCTCTGGTAAGAAGGCAATGCGGCGTTGAGTTCCGCCACTCAGCGCGTAGTGCCTCAATTCGGCGGAAAGTGGGGAACGGAAATGTTGAAAGAGAACGTAGTGTCTTAACACTGGAATCTCTGGTTACTTCTGTCTACCCTGCTGTGTGCGGGATACAGCGTGAAGCTATAATTCAATTATTTTTTTTTAACTTCATGCCTGTCGTGGCGCAGCGGCACAAGCGTGCGACTAAACACGACAGCTTGTGGGTTCGATTCCCACTCCAGGAAATGTTAGTATTTTCATTTCCTGGGTTTGGTAACAAGGTAAAGCGCGGCGTTGAGTTCCGCCACTCAACACGCAATGCTTCTATTTGGAGGAAAGTGGGGAACTATAATTCAATCAGCAGCTTAAAGCCTGTCCCGCTTAGCAGGGTAATCAGAGTGATCCTAGTGTAAGGGATTGAAAAACTACTCGTCTGATCTCAATTAAATGGGACCACATCAAATGCCATCATAAAAAAGAATCTTCTAAATTATTTCAGCCATATTAAATGAAACTATTTTAACCGTATTAATCGCGTATATTTTAGTATTCGGAAATACATTTTTGTAAGCCCAACGTTTCGAACTCTTTACAGTTTGTTTGGTGGTAGGAGGTTCGTCCTCCGTCTGGCTCGCGACCACTATCATGTCAAAGACGAACCGCCAAATATCTTATGATGTGTTCCGGTTCGATGGCATGTAAGCCAGGTTTTCCCCTTTCCCACCCATCCTTTCCCCAAAATGTGGTGGTTCTGATAGCGGACTACTACATTATCCTCCTCCAAGTACATCTCTTGTGTTGTAGATGTTCATGGGCGAAGGTAACCACTTACCATCAGGCGGTCCTTCTGCTTGTTTGCCATCCGGTATCCATAAAAAAAAAAAAAAAAAGAACAGTAGTCCGTAGTCACAGGTAGACTGAGGTGGCATTCGTCTGTCATTTGATACAATTATTATGTCAAACTACCGCCAACGATTTCTTAGTTGCCTCGCGTACTGCTCTGGATTCTTCCAGAATAAGTTGACTATTGTTTCACCAAAGAGCTCAATATTGTTTCATTCAGTAAAAAAATGTCATAACACTCAAACAAATACAATCGAATTGAGAATAATATAATAGAATATAAAATAAAAGGGACTTGTATAAAATAAGTAGTGTCCGACAGAAACTGGTTTTAACGACCGAAACCGAAACCGAAACCGAAGCCGAAACCGAATTTCGGCAAAGATCAGATTCCGAAACCGAAACTGAAACTTCCTTACTAGACTCATGTTTTGAGGAAACAATAAAGAAACCGATACTCGTTCGGCTACCCTGTTTGCGTAGTCTAACTCTCCGCTAGCGTAGTACCTTAACTCTCCGCTAGCGTAGTGACTTAACACTCCGCTTTTTAGTGACACAACTCTCCGCTAGCATAATGACTAAACTCACCGCTTTCTAAGTGTCTCAACCTCTCCGCTCGCGTAGTAACTCAACTCTCCGCTTGCGTAGCGACTCCTCTCTCAGCTTTCGTAGTGTATCAACGCTCCGCTTTCTTAGTGACTCGAGTCTCCGCTTTTTAGTGACTTAACACCCCGCATTCTAAGTGTCTCAACTCTCGGCGTGCGTAGTGACTCATCTCTCTGCTTTCTTAGTGACTGAACTCTCCGCTTGCGTAGTGACTCAACTTTACGCTTCCATAGTGAATCAACTCTCTGGTTTCGTAGTGACTCAACCCTCCGCTTTCGTTGTGACTCAACTCTCCGCATGCGTAGTGTCTTAACTCTCCAAACAAACTCCAAACCAAATTCGCAAGCGGAGAGTTGGGATACTACGACAGTAAGTATGTAGGGACACTAATATAAATTATTACACACTTTATCTTAAGAATAAGTTTGTTCGACGAGATATTTACCATGTATTGTTTTTATTTTGAACTCCCGATATTTCGATGCTGTAGCAAGCACCATGATCACAAGTAAACTGGAGATACTGCGAAGCCGACGGTAGTTAAGAGCAGACATATCGGTCTACCCTCTTTCGCACTCTTTTTTTACGCGTCGTCGTACCACTATTAATGTTCGCATTCTCACCGTAAACTCGATCGCGACACACTACACGACGACGCGAGTGGATACAGTGAGCATAGTATAGTATAGTAGAGATAATGCTGGTAATTTTATGGTCATTAGACCATAAAATTATATGATAATCAGCCTATGGAGCAAACTAACATTGAGACATGGACTATATACTGTGAAATAGACAGCAGACAAAAGAAATCAATACAATAAATATTTCTACTTCCGTTTCGTTTCCTGGGTTTGGTAACAAGGCAAAGCGTGGCGTTGAGTTCCGCCACTCAGCACGCAATGCCTCAAGTCAGTGGAAAATGGGGAACGGAGTGTCTTAACACTAGGTTTCCTCTGCCTACCCTGCTATATGCGGGATACAGCGTGAAGCTATGTATGTATGTACTTCCGTTTCGTACTTACTAAAAAACTTGCTGTAGTGGGGAACACAATTGTTGAAAGAGAACGGAGTGTCCCCGTTGACGCGTTAACAACGCGTTGCCTAGCAACGTATATGTCAGTTTATATAAACATGGGTGTGAAGCCGTGGTAGTGTGTGTAACATTTATTTTGTTGTTGTTGTTTGTGATATTATCAGTCTGCACTTCTCTATATAAACTATAAGTGTGCCAAGTTTCACGCTCCTCCGTCCGCGTATTTTTCGTAAAAAGGGGCTCAAAGCTTTTGCTTCACGTATTTATATATAGATTTTGTCACCTATTTTAACCGACTTCAAATAAAAGAGACACCGCCTCTCATATCCTTTTTAGTTGCTCTAAACTCCTCCATCCTATCTACGAAACCCTCCCTCTTAAAGTTCCCCGTCCTATTGTTAATCGTTTGTTTAACGTTTGTGTTTAGTCCTCTTTGTAGAATTTCTGTATAAATATATCATATATATATATATATATATATATATATATATATATATATATATATATATATATATATATATTTATATTTTAACTTCACGCTGTATCCGCATATCGGAGGTAGGCCAGAGGAACCAAGAAAGAGGAAAAAGCCTGAATGTTAGGAGCACTCCATTCTCTTTCAGCAATTCCGTTCCCCCACTTTCCCGCCGGAGTGAAGGGGCATTGCGTGTTGAGTGGCGGAACTCAACGCCACCCTTTGCCTTGTTACTAACCCAAAATGAAAATACTAAATTTTACATTTCCTGGAGTGGGAATCGAACCCACAACCTGTCGCGTTTATAGTCGCACGCTTGTGCCTCTGCGCGACGACAGGCGTTCGTAAATATATTAAAACTTTGTAAAATATTATTTCTTTACCATCCAATTTATGTGTGTTATGTAAATAGGTATTTTATATGTTGTTTTGTTGTAGATGATTGGCTTAAGCTCGGGCCGAGCGAAAGCAAAGTCCCCCACTACAAGCAGTGCCCGCAAGCCGAGGTTCGGCCTCGCAGGAGGCGCCCCTGTGACACTGCAGTTCTAAGTTGATGGTCCTCCTCCCGAGGAGGCCAAGCCAGGGTCAGAGCTCTTCAAGCTCGGCCCCCCACAAAACCCGGTGACGCTGTCGAGGCCAACAGGGCCAACAGCATACTACACAGTCGCAAAAAAAAAAAAAAAAAAAAAAAAAAAAGTTGTAGATGCATTGCTGGATGTCCTCATTATCACATATAATTTAATCCAGTTTTATAATTATCTTTTTTACCGTACACTCTCCTTCGTGGGTTCTCCATTCAACGTGACATTGGCGAAGTGATTTGTGCTCAACAGGCACGCTCGAAACGCCATATGAAAAGAACCAAACCAAACCAAATATAATTAAATAGTATTTTTCGATGCCGTACTTGTCTAAGTGTAAGCTTAAAAGCCCCTTTTACTACTGCTGAATTTAGTAAACTTAGACTTTACTTCCATCTCCGTGCCACACAACTGAACTAGCCTGCGGCAGTGTTTCCAGTTCGATACGACATGGGTTCCTTCAAATCGCGTGTCTACCTGCACCTGAAAGACAACATAAAATCAAAAGAATTCAACAATTCATTATGAAGATTTATCATGAATTCCTTTGCAAACCGTCACCAAAACACTTTATGATTTTATTTCTAGGAATAATAGATTGTCTATATTTTACGAGCTTCTACTGTCTCTGTCTTACAAATTTTCGGTCAGGTCATGTGTCCTGACGCGAGTTTAACATTTTTTACCATCAAAATAAGTGCATAACGCATGTCGTGGCGCAGAGGCACAAGCGTGCGACTGTAAACGTGACAGGTTGTGGGTTCGATTCCCACTCTAGGAAATGAAGGATTTTCATTTTCTGGGTTTGGTAACAAGGCAAAGCGTGGCGTTGAGTTCCACCACTCAGCACGCAATGCCTCAATCTGGCGGAAAGTGGGGAACGGAATTTTTGAAAGAGAATGGAGTGTCCTAACACTAGGTTCTCAGGTTCCCTCTGCCTACCCTGCTATATGCGGGATACAGCGTGAAGTTAAAAAAAAAAGAATATAAGCATCTTTTTTAGTGCATAACGCCACTAAAGAAGTTTTCACTTCAAAAAACTAGATAAAACCAATGCTCTTAACTTTACCCGGGATAAGAACTGAGAACCAATGATACACTAAGCTACCACTAAGCCTATATCGATTTCAAATAACAATCAAGTATAAAATCTGACCTAGCTATTGCATACTTTTTCTATGCCGGTTTTTTATTCATTCTTTTTGTACTTCGCCGTTACTTTCTAAAGTGTCCAAAGAAAAAGATAAAAACATACTGTTTCATATTAAAAGCAATCGAAATGAGATATCGACGTTGTGGCTCAGCGGAAATATATTTAAATCTTTTTTTAGCTTCACACTGTATCCCGCATATAGCAGGCAGAGGGAACCTGAGAACCTAGTGTTAAGACACTCCGTTCCCCATTTTCCGTCGAATTGAGGCATTGCGTGCTGAGTGGCGGAACTCAACGCTGTGCTTTACCTTGTTGCCAGAGCTAGGAAATGAAAATACTAAATATTATTAAATATTTTCATTTCCTATAGTGTGTATAAACCCACAACCTGTCGCGTTTACAGTCGCACGATTGTGCCTCTGTGCCACGACAGGCTTCATAGTTCACGATGGTTATGAGTACCAATTCGATTCGATTTAATAAGTTTATGAATCGAAAATTCTTGCAAACGTTTTTAAATTTTATATATTTGTTTTATTTGTAAGTTCTGTTTTTAGCCGACTTCAAAAAAGAGGGTTTTTTTAATTTCATTTTTTAACTTACTGCATAACTTTTTACTGGGTGACCCAATTTTGATGATTCTTTTTTTATATAATAGCTACCCTGTTGTGGCGCAGAGGCACACACGTGCGACTGTAAATGCGACAGGTTGTGGGTTCGATCCCCACTCCAGGGAATGTAAAATTTAGTATTTTCATTTCTTGGGTTTGGTAACAAGGCAAAGCGCGGCGTTGAGTTCCGCCACTCAACACGAAATGCCTCAATTCGGCGGAAAGTGGGTAACGGAAATGTTGAAAGAGAATGGAGTGTCTTCATACTTATACCATAGGTTCTCAGGTTCCCTCTGCCTACCCTGCTATATGCGGGATACAGCGTGAAGTTAAAAAAAAAATATTATTTAAGAAATATTATTATTCATATTATTTATGTTCATATTTTCATTTCCTGGAGTGGGAATCAAACCCTGTGACGTTTATAGTCGCACGCTTTTACCTCTACATCATGACTGGCCTCAGAATCTGAATCTCAAAATGTCATTTAATTTAACTTATAAATTTAAGAAACGCCTGTCGTGGCGCAGAGGCACAAGCGTGCAATGGTAAACGCGACAGGTTGTGGGTTCGATTCCCAATACAAAAAATGTTAGTCTTTTCATTTCCTGGGTTTGGTAACAAGGCAAACTGCGGCGTTGAGTTCCGCCTCTCAGCACGCAATGCGCTGGAAAGTGGGGAACAGAATTGTTGTAACAGAATGGAGTGTCTTAACACTAAGTTCTCAGGTTCCCTCTGCCTACCCAGCCATATACGGGATACAACGAGAAGAAAAAAAAAAATTAAATATTTCATAGTGACCATTCTGTCATCTTTTATTGGAATAAATAAATATTGAACAAGTGAAAATGATTAAGACCATCTTGGTACAGTGGGACAGGGTCTAATTGTAAACGCGGTTGGTGGTAGGTTCGATTCTCAAACGGGGGGAATGATTATATTTATATCATTTTTGTCATTATCGTTGAGTTCTCAATTAACACACAAAGTCTTGAATTCGGGCAGGAAGAGAAGAACGGAGTGTCTAACACTAGGATCTCTCTGTTTTAAGGCCGGGAAGTGATACTAAAACAATAAACATACATACAAAGCTTCACGCTGTATCCCGCATACAGCGTAGACAGAGGAAACCTAGTGTTAAGACACTCTATTCCCCACTTTCCACCGAATTGAGGTGAACTGAGCGAAACGAGCTCAACGCAGCACTTTGCGTTGTTACCAAACCCAGGAAATGAAAACTTCCATTTCCTGGAATGGGAATCGAACCCACAACCTGTCGCATTTAGTCGCACGCTTGTACCACGACAAATATTATACATACATACATAGCTTCACGCTGTCCCTCATATAGCGCCCCTCATATAGCGTAGACAGAGGGCACCTAGTATAAAGACACTTTCCACCGAAATTATAAAACTATAAAATATACCAATAAAACTATAGTAATAAGAATTTTAATATCTTTTATTTTATTATTTATTATGTAAATACAAAACCTCCATACATTCTTCCCCTAAAACCGAATTTAGTTATTTTTAATCAAAGCATTTCAATAATAACAGAGTATATTGCTCCATCAGGCGTGAATAACTTGATAACTTACTTTGTAGGATATTATTGAATTTAAGTTTTATATATGTAATTTTTTTTATGGATAACGAATGACAAACGAGCAGAAGGACCACCTGATGGTAAGTGGTTACCTTCGCCCATAGACATCTACAACACCAGATATGCTATATATGTAGATGCGTTGCCAACCTAGAGGATACTGATGGAAGTGGAGGACAATGTAGTAGTCCGCTATCGGAACCACCACATTTTGGGGAAAGGGTTGGTGGGAAAGGGGAAAACCTGGCTTACATGCCATCGAACCGGAACACATCATAAGATATTTGGCGGTTCGTCTTTGACATGATAGTGGTCGGTCGCCAGTCGGAGGACGAACCTCCTACCACCTGCCTACTGGGATACCCACCTCTTACGGGACGCTACCCAGCGGCGGAGGGGAATTGTATTCTAACCCCGTCCCCTCACAGGGAACTAATGTAAATGTTAGGTTTATATTATTTTTATATTTGTTTTGCTTGATTTTTTTTTTATTTAATCAACCTATAAATAAAAAGAACTATGTCTGTTTATATTTAAAAAGAAAAAAATTACAGCAGTGGCGTGGGGTGAAAATTTTAGTTAGGCAAGCCGGTAAGTTTAGAGAAGCCGATGTATATTTAGGGAAGCCGGTATATATATTTAGGGAAACCGATATAGGATGTGAAGGTATTTAGTAATTTCTCTATTGAATTTTCGCGAGGACCTTTTTTTTAGGTCTTTAAGATGTCAGAGCTTTTTTTGCTTTTTTTTTTGGTATTTTATGCCCAATATTTTCCTGGCAACCTTTTTTTTAACTCTCCACCTTTCTTGTTCTTGTTCTTGTATCTTGTTTTTTTTGCAAACTCAATTACAATTTCAAGTCCACATTTCTTGGTGATTTTTTTTTTGTTTTTTAGGTCTCGTAGTTGTACTTTGAAAAGTTAGGCAAACCGGTTGGAACCGAGTTGTATGGACACCTCGCCCGATATAATATGCAAGTCAACTTGTTAACATATTCACGCCTGATAACTAATAATAAAATGCTACATATCACCTATATATTCATGAGTTATTTTTTTAAATTAAAAAAAAAAAAATGAGGACTATCGCCCACAACCCCCGCGAGAACAAGCCGACCGCTTCGGTGGTTTATATGAAGATGTTGATGCACCACCCCCACTTAGTGGTAAATAATCTGTAAAAGAAAAAATAATATTAAAAATATACATAGAATAATTAATTAAATATTTATAATGACTAGTGTCCCCGTTGACGCGTTATTAACGCGTCCTAATAACGAATGTATAAACACGGATGTCACTTTATATAAACTTGGATGTCAAATCATGGTAGTGTGTGTAACATTTATTAAAAAGATATTATCATTCTGCACTCCTTCGCTATATAAACTATAAGTGTGTCAAGTTCCATGCTCTTCCGTCCGCGTAATTTTCATAAAACGGAGTCCAAAGTTTTTGCTTCACATATTAATATATAGATTTTTCATCGCTCAGGTAACAATGCAAAGCGCGGCGTTGAGTTCCGCCACTCAGCAAGCAATGCCTTAATTCGGCGGAAAGTGGGGAACGAAGTGTCTTAACACTAGGTTCCTTCTGCCTACCCTGCTATATGCGGGATACAGCGTGAAGCTAAATTCAATTTTACATACATACGTATGTAAAATTGAAATCAAAGTCAAAAGAAAAGTATATATTCACTTTATTTTTTTTTTTCAGCTTCACGCTCAATCCCACATAACAGGGTAATCAGTGAGAACCTAGTGTCACAACACTCCGTTCTCCACTTTCACTGTATCTACTCACAAAAAATCGAACTTGTACCTACCGTCATCAGATCCCAACTTTTGTCCGCTAGACTTTCCATATTTCTCCAATCTTTCTAGATTTTCTTGGCGCTTCTTTTCTTCACGCTAAAAATTAAATTTAATATATAATTAATATTTTAACAAGAAACGAAAACCGATTACAAATATAATGCACTAAAAATAATATACGACTCCAGGAAATGTAAAATTTAGTATTTTCATTTCTTGGGTTTGGTAAACAAGGCCAAGCGCGGCGTTGAGTTCCGCCACTCAACACGCAATGCCTCAATTCGGCGGAAAGTGGGGAACAGAAATGTTGAAAGAGAACGGAGTGTCTCAACACTAGGTTCTCTGGTTCCCTCTGTCTACCCTGCTATATACGGGATACAGCGTGAATTAAAAAAAAATAATAATTAACAAGAAACGAAAACCAATTACAAATATAATGCACTAAAAAGTAATATTCATTTTTTTAGCTTCACGCTGTATCCCGCATATAGCGGGGTAGGCAGAGGGAACCAAAGAACCTAGTGTTAAGACACTCCATTCTCTTTCAACAAATCCGTTCCCCACTTACCGCCACATTGAGGCATTACATATTGAGTGGCGGAACTTAACGCCTCGCTTTGCCTTATTACCAAACCCAGAAAATGAAAATACTACATTTCCTGGAGTGGGAATCGAACCTACAACCTGTCGCATTACAGTCGCACACTTGTGCCTCTGCGCCACGACAGTCGCTTGAGATTTATTGGAATGAATAATTTATTCGATTCGATTCGATTATATTGGTATTAATTAAATAAGAATTTTAAAAAAAGAAAGTCGCTGAGTTTCTTGCGCCGGTTCTTCTCAGATCTGAGGCATTAAATTTAGTGAACCGGTGGTAAATTATTTGACGTTCAAAAAATGAAGCTTGTAACTTCTTATTTTGAATAAAATTATTTGACTTTGACTTTGATTCGCTACCACTGAATAATAACCTCTTTCTGCTGTTCCAAGGCTCTTAGAGAAGCTGCTTCTAGAAGCGCTTGTTGTTTTTCCCTTGCACGTTGTATCGCTTCCATACGTGATAAAGATTTGTCTGGGTCTGGAAAGTAAAATCATATATATATAATTAAGAATCATCTAACGCCTGTCGTGGCGCATACTACATTATTTTCAGTTATCCGCTTTGATAAAAACAAGCAAAAAATAATAGAGTGCCTTGACACTAGGTTCTCTCTCACTAGCGGGATAAAAACGCGAAGTTACTAAAAATGATTCATGGAATATTATTAGTCACAATTTTTATATATACATAAAAACTGTCTGTCCTTTATTTATAGTGGCGAAAAATTTAACTATATTTATAAGGTCTAACGTAAAATATGCAATTAAGCGAACCAGCTTCGGAAGTTATTGCATTCTTTTTCATTTGTAACATCCGGTCAAATGCAAGTATATTCATTCTTCAAATATTTAATCAGTATCCGGATGCAATTTACTTTTCGAGACTTTTTAGAAAAGAAAACAATTTTTGTGTCAGATAACTTTTTAAAGTAAAACAGTACAAGTAATTTTTTTTATTTTTCCAGTCTGTCCAGTTCATATACAGCGCGGCGATAAGTTCCGTCCGTAAATAAAAAGTAGAGTAAAACGTGAAATTAAAAAAGCCTTCCCGAGATTCAAACCTGTGACTCCCTTTATTAACTAACTATTAGATCAGTCAGTTCTCATATTACAACATTGTAAAGCTCAAGCCCTACTTATACACTTTCAATACTTTCGAGAAATTACGTCACACATACAGACAAACTTCAATTAAAATAAATCGCCATTAATTTATAATATTATTACTGTTAATGGAAGGAAAACATTGGTACATGTTAAGAAATTTTTTGCTTTAAAGATATACTTGTCAGGTTATTACATTCGATTCGAACATTCATAAAAAATATTGTGAAGTTAATTTATATGGAATAACGGATTAAGTTTTGTACAGTTTGTGTATGTTGAGTGTGGTTGAAAATATTTTATATATTAAAAATTTTTACTATTTTTGTTTAATTTTGGAAGGTAGAGGTGACAATTTATGAATATTATTGTAAAATCTGATTTCTTCTCATTTACGTTGAAATTTCGAAAAATTACATACCAAAAAAACCAAAAAACTTACATACCAAATTTTTGCTTTCTCTTCTCCTTGGCATTTATCCCGGCTAGCAAGGGCTGCCTTCCTACTCAATTTACTCCACTTTGCACGATCCTCAACATCTCGGGCGGCCACGGACCCCAAGACTACTCCGAATTAATGTATTACGTATGCAGTCTGCCCGCGTAACGCCACACATCCACATGAGCATCTTCATTTCCGTAACGTGAAGCGAGAGTGCGCCGAGATAGTGCCGGCCAACATTCGCTACCTTATAAAAGAACTGGTCGGATAATGGATAATTTTCGCTTCCTATGCCTAGTTATTTCGGCTGTGCTTAGTATGTCAGTCGTTCAGTAAGGCAAGACTTTTTTACTGACTTTAAAAAAGGAGGAGGTTATCAATTCGACTGTATTCTACCGCGTGTTACCACCATACTGTTGATGATTCGTTCGATTCTTTGATATGATAGCTTAAGTTTCTGATGTGATTTCATTTAAATTTTCTTAAGATAGTAGTTTTTAAGTTATTCATAATAATTATACTTTTTAGTATATCGTCTTTAAAGTCCATATCCTTTTCTAGTTAAAATCTTAATTACTATATATCATAGATTTGCCTCTTAAATGTCTTATAATTCGCAACTATCGCTTTCAATCAGGCTCCTCCCCACTGTCCTATGATGGCGTCACTCGAAGAGCTTTTATGGTTAGCACGAAATTGCCTTTACAAAGTAATTTAATGTCGATATTGGCAATTTGACCATCTGATTCTTGCCTGACATGCAATAGTTGTGGACTCATTTTCTACAGGTTAAGTTATATTTCCCAATATTTTTTCGAATCTAGTAGGACTAAGCGCGGTATTGAAATGATAAAAAAAGGGTGTGACCTTACAAAGGAGGAAAAAGCGTGATGCCGATTTAATTTTCATTTACAGCTACCACTAACTTCTTCTGTATATTTTATCAATATTTTTTGAATATATGTTAATTTTATATAAATGAAAACAGTGAAAAAAAAAATTGCGATTTGTACCTAATATTGTGATTAAAGGTTTTCTTCTTTTTGAAATTACTAAAATGTAATCAATACAACAATAAAATACAACAATTTATAGGTACTTTTTCTAAAAATATATTTTTTAAATCCTATCTCTATGGTCACTGTCTTTCCGATAAGCCATAACCAAATGATATGTGCCTCCAGTGGGAATTGAATCCACGACCATCGTGATGGCACAATGGCATCGTTATTTTAATTCCATGTACACAATTCCATAGCAATAATTTCGAGAAATAAAAAAACAATCATAAATTACAGCACTTGTGCCTTTTAATCTCGTGTCGTAGCTTTATTAAGTAAAAGCGAAGAAGTAAATTTCAGTGTTTAACTCTTATTAATTGAATGTTTCAATATGTATGTATTATTTTCTTTCTTTATGGTGAATGTGAAATCGTTGTATCATTTAAATTAATGAAATTTGTTGATTCATGATTGTTCTTGACATATATCTACTCGTATATAAGTAACGCGAGGTTCTGCTTATGGAAGAAGTATATATATTCCAATAGATTTATTATTAAAACCTGTCGTGGCGCAGAGGCACAAGCGTACGACTGTAAGCGGTTGTGGGTTCGATTCCCATTCCAAGAAATGTTAGTATTTTCAATTCCTGGGTTTGGTCCTCCAATCATTGTTTTAAGGCAGAAATAGAAACATTCGGCTTAAAGTAACGGAACTCAACTCCAATCGTTATCTCTTGTAACTTTTCTTTATTAACTAAGTATTACAACTATATATTACACTATGTACCATTAATTAAGTATATTTGACAGATCCTAACAATTTCCTTTCCACATAAAAAACAATGTTATACTGTAAACTCCTATCTACTTCGTTATAACGTGTTTAGCAAGTATTTTTATCTGCAAAGTGGTGGGCCCATAAGAAGGCCAGAGAAAACGAAAAAAGGAGGGTCAAGGCACTCCGTTTTTCACTTTCCTTGTGAATTTAAAACATTGGGTGTTAAATAGCGGAACTCAACGCCATAACTTGTCTTGGCAAACAACTATCTATATTACAACTATATACAGCACTATTACACATTATCTGCCAGGTGTAGGTCTATATAAAGGTCTAACCTTTAGAACCGAAAAGAAGGAAAGTCCAGTACTATACCGATACTCCGTTCATCGGCTTTAATGCCGAAATCGAAACATTGCGTTTATAGTAACGGAACTCAACGCCGATCGTTGTCTCTTATAACTATATTAACAATGTATTACAATCATATATTACACTATGTACAGGTAATACTTTATAATGCGTTTAACAAGTGTATTTGTCTGCCAAGTGGTAGGTCTATGGAGGAGATCTAGGAGGGTTTACACATTATGTGCCAGGTGTAAGTATATGGAAAAATCAGAGAGAATCAAAAAGA
Organism: Philaethria dido; assembly: GCA_033558755.1. Lineage (NCBI taxonomy): Eukaryota > Metazoa > Arthropoda > Insecta > Lepidoptera > Nymphalidae > Philaethria > Philaethria dido. The sequence continues at coordinate 245,111 of JAKGSA010000361.1, read as the reverse complement.
AGGAGAGTTCAGATACTCCGTTCACCGCTTTATGGCCGAAATCGAGACATTGCGTTTTAAGTAACAGCACTCACCGACATCCATATATAGCACTATGCACCATTAATTAAGTATATTTCACAGATCCTAACAATTTCCTTCTCACATTAAAAAACAATGTTACATACTGTAAACTCCTAACTACCTCGTTATAACGCGTCTAACAAGTGTATTTATCTGCCAGGTGGTAGGCCATCGCCAATTAAGATTCCATCACGGAGTTTCTATCGTTCTGATTCAATGGATTTACGATCTGAAGAAAATCCTGATCAAAGAAGACGCTTTCTGTTTTCAATGTGTATGTGAGAAAATCATGGTGCAGAGGGATATCTAATTGTAAACAGGAAATTAGTTATGGTTCCGATTCCCAATACGGGAATGGTCATATTTAAATTAATATCATTTCAAATATAGTTGATAATGAAATTTAATTTCAATTTTTAGACTATAGTTCAATAGTTTTAATTTTAAACTGTTGAAAACTGTAGTTTAATAAGTTTTAATCGCCAAAATGCTAATCTCACACTTACGTTTTTTCTAATACAAAATTTGTCATTTTCGTTGCTCTGGTGAGACAAGCACGTTGATTTACGGAAATGAGTAAATTTATTTTTAATTCTCCCACTCTTTTACCCACTAAAAGCGGCGTTGAGTTCCGTATCTTAACACGCAATAGTCTTACGATGGAGTTCTTTGACTGTCATACGCAGGCTTACACCTTTAAAGGAAGCTTCTCTTGTTTGTATGTAAGAGCAGGCAGAGGTACACACAGTATTTAAGACACTCCGTTCTCCACCTTGTATTGTCAGTATTATAACATGATATTACATTCCGTACTATAACATAATATGTATTTTATAAAATAGATATAAATCTTTCATCATAACTTTTATTACATTTTAAGGCTTAATATAGCAATCAATAATACAATACCGTTTCAAAATTCGAAGGTATTATTGAGGAGCATTCTGTGCATTTTGTGCAATATTTATAACGAATTCCGTTTCACTTTCCCCCGGGTGAGGCACTGCGTGTTGGTGTGGCGGAACTCAACTTGCCGCGCTTTTTACGCTTGTTACCAAGCCCAGAAAATAAAAAAATACTTCATTTCCTGGGTGGGGAATCAAGGCCCTCAAGCCAAATCAAACTTTATTGATTAACAACAGCGTGCACTAGGAAATGAAACATTTCCATTCTGGGTTTTGAAATAGCTCAGAGCCAAAGCACGGCGTTGAGGTTCCACCACTGCTGCACAATATACTCTGTGGGGCTGTTTGACCGAAAGAAGGCTGAAACTGTCTTAACTAGGTTCTCGGGTTCCCCTGCCTACCCTGCTATATGCGAGTTACAGCGTGAAGTTAAAAAAACCAAATGTTACACAATTACTTAGGTAGTGACCATGAAAGTTTGGCATCGTGTTTATATAAAGTGATATATGTTGCTCGGCAGCGTGTTGTTAACGCGTCAACTGGGACACTAGTTATAAGAAATGGCAGAAACACATATTTTCTTAGACACAATTATGTGTAGCAGCGGAACTAGAGTGATGTAGGGGTCCGCTCCGTTTACTTTTTCTTTTATAATTAGGGTGCATAACTGGTACTTTATAGATATACCGGTTTATCACGGCTGGGATTTGTGTGCAATAAAATAGGAAAGGTAATCCCAGGGGGACCAATTGTCAACACTCCGTTCACGGCTTTTCAGTCGAATCGAGATATTGCGTGTGGCGGAACTCCAACGCCGCGTTTTCCCCACTAGAGAGAATGATTATACATAAATTATTTTGATTCCTCTGGAATCGCGACATTCGTAGGAAGCTCGATTTACTCCAAAATGTTAGTATTTTCATTTCCTGGGTTTGTGCTGGAGCCGAAAGCGCGGCGATGAGTTCCGCCACTCAGCGTAATACACTCAATTCGGCGGAAAGTGAGGGAGCAGAATTGTTGTAGAACGGAGTGTCGCACTAAGGTTCTCAGGTTCCCTCTGCCTACCATGATATATGCAGGATACAGCGTGAAGGTTAAAAAAGGAGTATATAACAAATATATTTACTAGGCTGTATTTTCCTAGTAAATTAAGCCAAAGAGGAACCAGAAAGTGTCAGACTTACCTGCCATGAAGCGCTACTTTCCCCTGAATTAAAGCCTTTACGGTGCACTCAATTTCGCGTTTATGCAATGGAGAAAAAGAAAAACAATTGAAATATCATCATTCTCCTGGTGAATCGAACCTACAACTAATCACGTTTAGGATTAGACACTATCCCCTGCGCCATAGTGGCCGTAAAAATAAATATTTGTGTAATAAATATTTTAGTATATATGTGACCAAATAATTAATTGATTACAAATCTTTAATACATAACTTGTTTTTACACTGGTGCTTGGTAAGAATAAAAAGTTTTGCTAATATCCTTTTAAGGGAACGAAAACATGAGAACAGAGTGTCTTAACACTGGGATCCCTGGTTTCGGCCTACCCTATTTTTATGAGGGGTACAGCATTGAAGCTAAAAAGAAAAAAAATATTTAATTCTCTTTTCCTCCTCCTATTTTCTCTTCCTTAAATAAGAAATATATATATTACCACAAAAGCTCTAAAAGTACGAGGAAAGCTTAAAGGCCCTTTAATTTCATATCAAGAGAAGAAAAGAAAATACATCTGTCATTTATCAGGCACGTCTTATATGACGTGACATATAGGAGGTGCTTCTGATTTCTTTTTGCCTATTTTCCAGTTATTGAACTTTGTTGCGAAACCAGACCACCTTGTCTTGATTTACTAGAATATGTTCCTGCTTCAAGGAACTAGTAGTTTAAGTTTATTAAGAAAGAGATTGTGAGGGGGTCCCAATTGCAGAGAAGTTTATGTGTTTGAATTGGGAACTGATAGAGAACGGAGTGCCTGAACACTAATACATTTGTCTTACTCTTCAAATCAAGGGAAGTTTTTATTTTTAAGCTGTATGCATTTTTGCGTTGAGTTCCGCCACTCAGCACGCAATACTTGTAGTCAAGCGAGAGAGGTGGGGGAACGGAATGTTATTTACTCACTAGGTTCTCTCATCCTACCCTGCTATATGCTGGATACAGTGTGAAACTATGTATGTATTTTTTTGCAATTTACGCTGGAGTTTATATTTTTGAATTAAGAATAGGTGGAAGAACGAAGACCTGAGTGGAACCCAAAGCACTAATTCATTTTGCTTACTTTGTTTTCTTTCTTCGAGAAAACAAGTGGATGTTTCTTAAGCTATATCTTTTTTGTAGCTTCAAGCTTTTCCCCACATAGCTGGATAGCAAAAGAAACATAATGTCAAGACACTCTGTTTTCTACTTCTTCGATTCAACGCGATCTTTGATATAACTTTTTATTATAATATTAATAGAAAAAGAGAAGAAAATATTAAAATTTTTTTCTCATACTGGAACCTTAAATATTAATGTGCATAGTCAATAATCACTCAACTATGCCACAATATCGTATATCTACAATATTGTATTGATAAACGGAGTGTCTTGACCCCCCTATGTGCTCTCTGACTATGAATGTAAAAAAAATAATATCACTAATAATTTATTGAAATATCAAGTATAAGCTTTCTACAACTTCATTGGTATTCCGTTGAAATACAGCTGATAGACTATCTTTAGATTTTAACAAGTGGACATAATATATTAGTATGATGATATCGTACTATGTTAAAGTCCTTCTATGTATAGAATTTCACTTCAATTCGTATATTGGGGTGTGCGAATACCGTACCTGAATCGAATCGAGTCGAGAATAGTACTATTTGTTTAAAAAAACGCGTAAAAATTTGAATGCAGCGGGACTCCGAACCCGCGCCTCTTGGAAGAGGAGTGTCCAAACACTCTCTGAGCGACAAAACCCAGCCTTTTTAATACGTTCGTTTATTTAAATCATTTCGTTTATTTTTAAATAATTATGTGATATTTATATTATTATATTTTTTTAATTCTAAGTTTTTAATTGGCTTGTGAATTTTTGTGTAAAGAAAACGATCTTCAAAGTATCATTTAATTCTCAAATTATAATATTTGTCAATTCAATTCGAATTCGAATGTTCGAATTATTCGCTTTCAATTTCGAATCGGTATATTAATGTTCGATTCGATACGAATAATTTACGCAAATTCAAATTATTCACTTACCTATTGTATATATTTCTAATTCTAACAGAAGAAGTAACGCGTTTAGAAATGTATACTGTACTGACCAATTGTCAGTACTGGCTAACTCTTGAAGTGATTATTAAAAAATATATATAATTAATATTGTAATAAAATTTAAACTGACATTAAATAAAATAAACTAAAAAAAAGTAAAATTGTTTCGATTACTCAAAAATTAGTCGTCAGTTCTTAACCAAATTTAAATGGGACCATAATTCCATTCTTTCTCCCAGAATGTGGTGGTTTTTCGTCTTTCTGAACTGCCATAGCCACTTCATTATTTCCTTCCCTCCCATCTGAACAATAGGTCGGTAGCACACTTACAGCTCCTTTGGTGTTGTACATATACAACACCAAAGGAGTTGTAAGTATGATGCGTACTGATATTGAAGTGGTTAACTTCGCCCATGGACATATGTCCATGTGGGCGAAAGTTACCATCAAAATGATCGCGTTTGCCATCCTTTATCAATAAAAAAAGCTTATAAAAAGCACTAACTATCATATATGTTCTGCAATAAAAAATCTAGTCAAATTGACCTCTTCTTGTTTTGAAATTAATTAAAATTATATTTAAAAAACTATAAATTATGCGATATTTATATTATTTCTTTTTTAATTCTAAGCTATTCATTGGTTTGTGAATTTTATTGTGTATTAGTAAATACTCAAATTTAGAAAATATTTGTCAATTCACGAATATTTCGAATTTTCGAATTATTCGCTTCGAATTTCGAATCGAATTTTAATATTTGATTCGATACGAATAATTCGCAAATTCAAATTGTTTGTACACCCCTGTTGTATATCTTTGTAATTCTAACAAAAGAAGTAACGCATTTAAATATTATAATTAATGAGTATTATTAACTCTTGAACTAATTATTTTAAAAAAAGAAACTATAATTATAATAGATTTTAAGTAAAACTAAAGCCGACTTGAAATAAAATAGACTAAAAAGTAAAGTTATTACGAATAACTCAAAAACTACTCGTCAGATCTTAACCAAATTTAAATGGGACCATATAATTCCCACCCATCCTTTCCCTAGAATGTGGTGGTTTCGATGGCAGACTGCCATGGCCACTACATGATTTCCTTCCCCTCCCATCTGAACAATAGGTCGGCAGCACACTTACAAATCCTTTGGTGTTGTATATGTCCATGGGCGAAGTTAACCACTTACCATCAGGTGGACCTTCTGCTCGTTTGCCATCCTTTATCAATAAAAAAACATAAAAAGCACTAACTATCATACGAGTATATGATACTGCAATAAAAAATCTAGTCAAATTGACCTCTTCCTTGTTTTGAAATTAATTAAAATTATATTTAAAAAACTATAAATGTAAGTAACATAGATATACACATAGAAACATCGACAAACCAGTATAAATTAATATTATTTCTATAATAGAAAGCGTATAGGCTATTTGCATCAGTGTCATTAGGATATTCAATTATTGCCCAGCATCCATCTATCATCGTGAGTGTAATCGCTGGCGATGTTTTGTTACACGTTTTGTTTGAGAGCGATAGTAAAAAATGTAATACCTTAAATTATTATTCTTGTTTTAGCTTCACGCTATATCCCGCACATAGCAGGGTAGGCAGAGGGAACCAGAGAACCTAGTGTTAAGACACTCCGTTCTCTTTTAATACATCCGTTCCAGACCTACCGTCGAATTGAGGCTTTGCGTGCAGAATGGCGGATTTTAACACCACGCTCTGCCTTGATACCAGAGCGAGGAAATGAAAACATTAAATACTCAATATTATACATTTTTGATATTTTCTTTACCTGGAATGGGAATCGAACCCAAAACCTGTGTTGTGCCTCTGCACCACGACTGGACTCTTTTTGTTTATATTTATTCAAAATATAAAGAAGTCTTAATACAACACGTTATCTTATTAAGAAATAGTAAAAATACCTTCACTTAAAGTTATTTCCATTAACGCCTTAATTGCTATGAAAGTAAATAGGACATACTCGTGTAATTACTACAAGGGCAGAGTTACACTTGTATATTGTATAGTAGTACTATTTTTTTTATGGATAACGGATCGCAAACGAGCCGAAGGACCACCTGATCGTAAGTGGACCTTCGCCCATGAACATCTACAACACCAGAGATGTTGTAGATGCTTTGCCAACCTAGATGATACAGATAGAAGGGGAGGACAATGTAGTAGTTCGCTATCGGAACTACCACATTTTGGGGAAAGGATGGGTGGGAAAGGGAAAAACCTGGCTTACATGACATCGAACCGGAACACATCATAAAATATTTGACTAATACTATAATTTACTATAAGAGACGAGAAGAAACTCCTTAGTGATAAATAATTAGGTGTGTGCCCATCGCGTTGCAGACTTTATTCCTAAAATAATGTATTTATAAAAACATAATAAAGAATATAAAATTATCTCATATAAAAGCTTAATATAAAAGCGAGATCAGGCAGAGAGAACTTAGTGTCAAGACACTTTATTTTCCACTTTTTCTCCGAATTTGGTATTTTGTTTTGAGTCGAAAAATAAATAAAATTGCATAGATAGTTATATTTAATTAATTTAATATATAGGATGTCCCAAAATTAACGCAAGATTTGAATTAAATAGAAAATGCCATTTTAGTCTTTTAATAGCGAATGAATAATGAATATAATAGCAAATGGCGGCAAAGTCAAATCTTGCGTTAATTTTGGGACACCTTTATAAAAAGCTTACGTTACTGAGTGACTGACAGACAACGTACAGGCAAAATGACTAGTCATATAGCTGAAATGGCATGTATTCTTCTTGGAGGAGCACTCATAGTAGATTTTTTGAAATTCCCAAAAAAATGGAAAGAAATGAGATTTTATAGTACTTTATTAGAGATTATATTGCCTATTCAAGCCCTTAGATTACTTTATAGAAAGCTGATATATTTTTACAAAAACATACATACATATGTGCGTGCGAACATTCTAACATACAGATACGTGGAAAGTGTATGAAAGCGGATAGTTGTCGGGTAATTACATCTAATACTTA
>JAKGSA010000361.1:197196-234831 GCA_033558755.1 Philaethria dido | reverse complement strand
GTTCTCAGGTTCCCTCTGTCTACCTTGCTATATGCGGGATACAGCGTGAAGTTAAAAAAAAACTTAATTTAAATGACACCACACCAAACGCACTAGCTATCATATTTTTGAAAAAACATCAAAATTGGATCATCTAGTAAAAACGTATGAACGTTTGTGGTAAAACACATAAAAAAATAAGGAACTTCAGACCGATACAGTCAAATTGACAACTTCCTCCTTTTATTGAAATCAGTTAAAAAAACAAAACTTTACTAAGTTTTGTTATACATATGACATATGATACATAATATTCCTCAATACAATAAATATAGCAACATCTTCATTCACACCGAGCCACCTCAAACACACCGACAAGTATTCCCGAGAATAACAATGAAAACAGGTTGCACAGCCGTTTATAGCAAACAATTTACTTATTAGAAACTCAGAAAAATGGGGCACTTAAAACAACGCTTGTGAAAGCCTTAGTATATATATATATATATATATATAGTTTTTATTATTTTTACCTACGTATTCCTACTAAATCAGTCTCCCCGTAGACGCGTTAACAACGCGTTATGTTTAGCAATGTGTACTCGTATGTCACTTTATATAAACATGGATGTTAAATCATGGTAGTGTGTGAAACATTTATTTTGTTAATTTAATATACTTTTTATGAAGTATTTTAAAAAAATGATAGCATTCTGCACTTCTTCTCTACATAAACTATAAGTGTGCCTTTATTGCTCCTCCGTCCGCGTAAATTTTGTAACAAGGTGTACAAAGAGTTTGCTTCACATATTTATATATAGATTATTCCCATCCATGAAACGTAGTAATGTTTATATAGACAAGGAGTGCAGAATGCTTAATAATTTAAATAATGCATAAAAAGTATATTAAATTAATAAAATAAATGTTACACACACTACCATGGTTTTACATCCATGTTTATACAAATTGACATATTCGTATACATTACTAAAGACGACGGGGACACTAGCTATTATAATTTCTTTCTAATCTTAAATTGTAAAGCAAGTAAATTTACAAAAATACTAGGATTTAATAAAAAACAAAGAGTTTTTTACAATCATTGTAAAAGTATTGTATTTGAAAGTGAAACAAAAAAACGTCATTTTAGTCACTTTCGGCTTTTTGTTCGATGACTCACAGTCGGTCAATGTTCGACTCGCGTCTGGAAGGCATCGATGATGAATTTTTTTCAAAATCCAGGTTTAAACTATTTTATAGAATTTAAAATTATAGAAATTAAAAAATATTTGAAATTTCTTATTAAAAATTGCATAGTTTTAATAAACCAATGAAATTATTGTCATTTTATATATTTATTTAGTTGACTTAAAAAAAAGCACTTTCTCGCTTTTTTCTGTAAATCGGGGTATTTAGAAAGAAACTAGTGTCTTGACACTCTGTTCTCCTTTATATTTCTTAAAAAAAATCAACGTGATCATTCATGTTTTATTTTTTTTATATTACTCTTCTTAAATAAGACAAAAAATGGCGTTCAATTCCGCGACTCAAGAATATCTCACTCAAGAAGAATAATAGCCTCGAATTCGAGGCGTTGAGTTCAGCTACTAGATAAACATACATACATAGCTTCACGCTGTATCCCCACTTTCCGCCAGATTGAGGCATTGCGTGCTGAGCGGCGGAACTCAATGCCGCGCTTTGTCTTATCACCAAACCCAGGAAATGAAAAATTCCATTTCCTGGAGTAGGAATCGAACCCACAACCTGTCCCGCTTACAGTCGCACGCTTGTGCCTCTGCGCCACGACAGGCGTTAAATTTAATATTATTATCCTTGTTATATAATAATTTCAATTAGTGCATTTTAAAAGTGTGTTTCATTTCGCAGGTAAGAGAAAGTAAATCGGTTGGACTTGGAACCTGTAAGTAGAACTGTTTTGTAGTTGCCGCTATAAATTATTTTTGCTTTTTATGTTGATTTGCCACCAGTTTGAAGAATTAAATAAAAAAGCTGATTTATGCTATTAACACCTGTCGTGGTGCAGAGACACAAGCGTGCGACTGTAAACGCGACAGGTTGTGGGTTCGATTCCCACTCCAGGAAATTTAAGTAAGTTTAGTATTTTCAGTTTAAGTTTAGTATTTTCATTTCCTAGGTTTGGTAACAAGGCAAAGCGCGGCCTTAAGTTCCGCCACTCAGCACACAATGCTTCAATTCAGCGGAAAGTCGGGGACGAAGTGTCTTAACACTAGGTTCTCAGGTTCCCTCTTCCTGCTATATGCGGGTTACAGCTAAAAAAACATTATGCTTTTTCCTTCATATGGTGAGGTAGATAGATAAGTTAGTGTCAAAACACACCGTACTGCACTTTTCACTTTTTAGTTAAAATAAATGATGAGTGACGAAACTCAACTCCGCGCTTTCTCGAACCAGAGCGGAAAAAATAATATTATGTATTTAAATATAATACTTTCTATATGAGAAGATCCAAAAACTTTGAGTCATTTGTACCTTTAAGCTTATTCTTTGAATTATTTAGCAGCTTCACTATTTACCCAGCATAGCATGAATAGTCAGACAAAGAAGTCAGAACCTAGTGTCAAGGCACTCCACTTACAAGCACAAAAATGAAAACAATTTAAACCTAAACATTGCCCCAAGTAGAAATAGAATCCAAAACCAATCGTGGTTATAAACAGATACTGTTCCACTGCGCCATAGACCTCTTAAACATATAATTTATAATAATTTGTAACTAGAAAGCCCATATCAATAACATAGTTTAAATAATTTTATATATTCAGTTCACGTTCCAACCTATTTCGTGTTTTTATAAAGAAATATCTCTACATGCCCGTTTTACTGAATTATGTATTCATATCGTATATCGGTGGTGTTAGTATCGAGTCAATTAATCTAAGGTGACCGAAACTTATACAATGTTGAATGTAAAAAAATGATAACATAAAAATAGAAGATTTGTGTAGTTTTTAAGCGGCTATTAATTCTTTTTTTTTGTTAGATTTTAGTATTGACTAAAGGTTTTTTATTTATTTCACATATATTTTATCAATTGAAATACTTTAAAAATAAAACATAGTATTATTTAATATATCAAAAGTGTCATTTAATTTCATTTATTTAGTTTAATATATTTCATATTAAGTGTCATTTGATTGGCATGCTATGAATATTGTAAATGCAAATGTTATTCTTTCACGCGAATACCACTGCGCTAATATTGATGGAACTTTACATTATTATAGCTCCATTAATATATCTTCAATATTACAGCAACGTCAGACTCACATGATGGTTAGATTTATATTTATATACTCATATTGACGATAAGGAGATCGAAATAGGATAGGATAGGAGAATAAGGAATCGTCCAGAGGGTGTCCTGTCAAGTATCTGTCCGATACTTGGTTTAGGTCATACGGGTACGCGACCCCGGATCCTCGAGCCACCACTATCATACTCCTATCATCCAATCCATGAAAGTGGTGTCCTTTCATTCCGCAGCCCCATGTCCTTATCTCCTGCTCTCTTTTCCTTTCTTGACTTATCCTCTCCCTTGGTTTTACCCATAATGGGTTTTGGAGGTCAGATGGCAGTCGCTCCAATAAAACCAATCTTCGCCAATCAAATGGATAGATCAAGTAAAATGCTGGGTATGGCTAGGGCGTCGCCGTTAAACGACGCGCAGGCACATCGCCCTACACCTGCGATAAGTGGGCAAGGGCTACCGTGTCAAGTACGGGCACGGCTAAAGACGCAAGTACCCAGAAAGAAACTCCGCTTTGCAACATGGAATATTGGCTCTCTAACCGGACGATGCAGAGAACTCGCAGATGTACTCGTGAGACGTCGGGTCCAGTGTGTCTTCCTACAGGAAACACGCTGGAAAGGCAATAAGTCCCGTAACATCGGACAGGGTTACCAGCTTATATACACTGGGTCGCCCTCGGGTAAGACCGGTGTGGCGGTAGTGCTCTCTGAAGAGCTTCAGAGTGGTCTCCTCGAAGTCGACCGTCGCTGCGATCGCTTGATGCGGGTGAAGGTACTGATTGAGGGTGTCATCACCAACTTGATCAGCGCCTATGCCCCTCAGGCGGGTTGTAGTGGCGCCGAAAAGGAGTCATTCTGGGAACAGTTTGAAGGGGTGCTACGCGCCATACCATCTGCAGAGGTAATCATAGTTGGTGGGGACTTAAACGGCCACGTGGGTAGGGCTGGGGACACGTATGAGCGTGTTCACGGTGGTTTTGGTTATGGTCGTCGCAATGCAGAGGGAGAAAATACTCTGAGAACCTGTATTGCGTCTGACTTGGCCATCGTGAACACGTTCTTCCAAAAGAGTTCCCAGCACCTTATCACGTATAAGAGCGGGTCCCACTCAACTCAAATAGATTATCTGCTGACCAGACGGTGTCATATAGGCAAGGTCACTAACTGTAAGGTCATTCCTGGTGAAAGCCTAACGGCCCAACATCGTCTTCTTGTCATGGACTATGTCGTTACTCCGAAAAAGAAAGTTGTCGAGAAACGTGACCCTAGGATCAAGTGGTGGTTGTTGGATGGGCCGATGCAGACCGACTTTCTGGCAGAGGTTAAAAGTCAAAATCTATCGACTGACACCCAAACTGCCCAGGAAGCTTGGGATCGAGCCCAGTCAGCAATTATTACTGCAGGTAAACGAGTTCTTGGCATTTCTAGGGGAGGACGAGTCATCGACAGGGAGACATGGTGGTGGAATGACAAGGTGCAGGAAGCGATTCGGAAAAAGAAGGCTGCTTTTAAGAAGTGGCAGAATTCCAACTCCCCTGAAGACAGAGTGGATTACATTGCGGCGAAACGTGCCAGCAAAACAGCTGTAGCCAGAGCCCGCAGTGAGAGTTTATCACCACTTTACGATAAACTTGAAACTGCGGAGGGGCAGAAGCTCATATATAAACTGGCACGTGCTCGGGATAAAGCGACACAAGACATTTCCAAATGTCTCTGTGTCAAGGACTCCCGAGGTACGCTGCTTTGTGATCAGGGCTCTGTGAAGGAGAGATGGAGGGGCTACTTCAAGGAGCTGCTGAACACTCAGCATCCGTGTAGTCTTCCTTCCGAACCGCTCCCTAACCTCGGACTTGTTGCCCCAATAACCCTTGACGAAACTCGAAATTGTCTTCGACCCATGAAGAACCGGAAAGCGGTGGGGCCTGACGACATTCCGATCGAGGCGTGGAAATCGTTGGGCTCTCTTGGTGTGCTCATGCTCACTGATCTCTTCAACCGCATCTTGAGCACTGGTACGATGCCACAACAGTGGCGGTACAGTTTCATTACCCCTATTTACAAGGGAAGGGGCAGTGTTCAAGATTGTGGTAATTATAGAGGGATCAAGATCATGAGTCACACCATGAAGCTCTTCGAGCGCATAATCGATCTCAGGCTTCGCCGAGAGTGTACTGTCTCTGGATGTCAGTATGGATTTCAGTCAGGATCCGGTACCATGGACGCCATTTTTGCCCTCAGAACTTTGATGGAGGCATACAGGGAGAAAAGGAGAGCTCTGCATGTGGCATTTTTAGATCTGCAGAAGGCCTTTGACTGTGTGCCTCGTCAATGTATCTGGTGGGCATTGCGAGCCAAGGGAATACCTGAGCTCTATATTGACATTATTAGAGCCATGTACCGTGATTCCGCTTCAAGGGTTAGGACTGCTGTTGGCGACACAATACCCTTTCCGATTACGGTAGGGGTTCACCAAGGCTCGGCGCTTAGTCCGTTTTTGTTCAATGTAGTCTTAGATACTGTCTCGGCTTACATTCAGGACCAACCTCCATGGTTGATGATGTATGCCGATGACATAGCGCTCATTGACGAGGACCGGATGAGGCTGGAGCAGAAAGTGAACCTCTGGAAGGGTACGCTTGAGAACGGCGGTCTTAAACTAAATGTGTCGAAGACCGAGTACATGGCATGCGGGAGCCCGGACTCTGGCACTATCCATATAGGTCCTGAACCAGCCGTTAAGTCGGAAAAGTTCAGGTACCTTGGATCCGTTTTGCACGAGTCCGGAGGCATCGATCACGATGTCCAAGCCCGGATATGCGCTGCTTGGGCCAAATGGCGTGAGGTCACTGGTGTGGTCTGCGACCGCAGAATACCGCCCAAGCTCAAGGGACAGATATACAAGTGCATAATCCGACCTGTTCTTCTATACGGTAGCGAATGTTGGCCGGCGCTGTCTCGGCACACTCAGGAGCTTCGCGTCACGGAGATGAAGATGCTGAGATGGATGTGTGGCGTTACGCGGGCCGACCGCATACGTAACACATTCATTCGAGGTAGTCTTCGGGTCCGTGATGTAGCGGATAAGCTCCAAGAGCGTCGCTTGAGATGGTACGGCCACGTTGCGCGCCGTCCCGAACACTATGTCGGAAGAAAATGCCTTGATATATCTGTTCCTGGAGTTAGACCCCCCGGACGCCCAAGGAAGCGATGGCTGGATGTCGTGAAGCAGGATATGAGAGCCAATGGACTAACCACCCGTGATGCAGAAGATCGTGCAAAGTGGAGTAGGTTGAGTAGGAAAGCAGACCCTGGCTAGCCGGGATAAATGCTAGGAAGAAGAAGAAGAAGATTGACGATAAGGAGATAAATACTCATCACATAAATATCTATACTGAATAGAAATCGAACTCATGACCCTCTTAACATTAATGTCATTATTTAGATCTTGCTCTCTCTTTTGAAATAATTTGTTATCAAAAATTTCGAAGTATTTTTGGAAGTAAATCTGTACTTTAAAATTTCAGAGCTATCAGAACTTTAAAGACATACATATAAAAAAAAACAGCCTCAAGCTTTATCTCGCATAGCAGGGTAGTCTAAGAAAGCCTGGAGTCAAAACATAGCTTTCCTTTTTTCCCGCCTTAAATCCAGACATTGCGTGTTAAATGGCGAAACTCTACGCCGCACTTTATCTTACCAGAGCAGAAAAATGAGACTAATTCAAATATAATAATTCCCCCGAGTGGAAATCGAACCTCAAAAAACCAATCGCGCTTACAATTAGACGCTATTCCACTGCGCCACAAAGGCCTAACACATAAATTAAGTGATAATTACGGTTGAATATATCTATTTATTTATCTCCCAAACTAAATAACATCACAAATCGCATAAATCTGATCACAAAGTATCAAAAAACAAACTATGGGAAAGGGCCAAAAAGTCAGACGCCTAAAAATGTATGGTGCGTTCTCTACGGACGGGATGAGAATTTTAAAAAGATGCCTTTATATGGGGAACATGGTGGTATGGATTAAAGAAAAAGTTTAGTCAAAACCTGCTTAGCCGTTTCAAATGACCTTTGGCTGGAATGTTTTGTGAAACAATTAATTTTATACAACCTTCACGCTTCAAACTATTGGTTGATAGCAAAAAGTTTTCATAGGTATTTGATTTTGGTAAAAACTATTGTCTTAGCAATGTTTAATTAGCTATTTGTAATTAACATAACAAATTTAATTCCACTATTACGTCAGACTGTATTCCAATTTGACAATAATATTTTTTACATTTCCAGTATTAATATTGTATAACCTACCTACCTAACTTCACGCTTTATCCCTAGCGGGGTAGTCAAAGAGACCTATAATTGTATAACCTAATAAGCTGATATCAACAAAAAAAACTACTAACAGTTGAAATTATTATTATTATTTTTCTGTTATATGGGTACTGAATTTTAATGTATTAGTTTAGTCTAGTAGCTTCACGCTTTAGGTGGCATAGCAGGGAACTAGAAAGGAATCTTTTATCAAAATATTTTGTTGTTCAATTTCCACCCGAAATTAAGGCATTATGCGTACAGTGGCAGAACTCAACGCCGCGTTTTGCCTTCCCAGAGTGCAGAAACGAAAATTATTTAAATATATTCTTCCCCTGAGCATTGAACCCATGACCTGTCCCGTTTACAGTCAGATGCTGTCCCATATACTACGGTGGCATTATAAAACTCAAAAGGAAAGCAATATCAACAATGTTTCCACCATACTAGAAGCTCTCCAGTATTATTATAAGAAAATTATCTGAACTAGCCAATAAAGTGGGTTAATGTGACCCTTTCATTTCTATTGGAAATCGACAAAATATGATAGCTCATAAACGTAAAAGCCTGTCATTACATGGAATAAGTTTCTTAGAGATTCAATAATAGCGCTTAAGTTATCGCTAACTAGCTGACGCCAGACTAAAAGACGTACTAATCACTAAGTACTGGTTATACTTAGGTCAGATCATGTCTTAGTTTCCATTGGATTTTAAATATATTTTAAATTTATTTACTTTGATGTGACGTACTGTGGTTGAATAATAATAAAAGAATAATGGAGTAATTAAATACGAATCGGACTATCATCTATATTTAAATAACTTTAAAAACAAAAAAAAATCAAGCCTGAATGATGGAAGATGAAAATCTTATATGTTATAAGTGCGGATACGAGTGCTTCCTCCGTCAAAATCCAAATATTCTTTATTCAAATGAAAAAAGGTTATAACAAGAACTTTCGAATTATCAGTTAACATAAAGATGTAAGTATTGTCTGTCCCGTCGGAAACAACCACTGAAAGGCAGTTCTGGTGAGAAGAGCCGGAGAAACTCAACAGACTTAAAGACGTAATTACTCAGTAGTGGTTATACTTAGGTCAGATCATGTCTTAGTTTTCATTGAATTTTGCATATATTTTAAATTTATTTACTTTGATGTTATTTTTGTAAGTGGCTATCCTACTGTGAGGAGTATGAATTGAAATTAAGGTCATATATGGGTTATAAGTACGTATACAGGTGCTTCCCTAGTGAAAATAAAATTATTTATATATAGACTATTATAAGCACTTCCGAATCATCAATTAACATAACGATGTCAATATTGTCAGTCCTACCGAAAGCTGCCACCGACTCGGAAGGCAGTTCTGTTGAGAAAAGCAGGCAAGAAACTCAACAGTTGCTCTTTTCCAATATCGGTTGAGCATTATAATCAACATCAGTATAATATTCTTGGACAGAGTAATATATTTTTCTCAATAATATGTTTTAATCTTATCTTTAAGATTGAGGGAGGACCCATATAGGCTATATAGGTCCTCCCTCAATCTTTAATATGTAACTTGATTTGTTGTATGCGATGCTTTATCAATAAAAAAAAAATTTTGAAGTATATATAGTTGTGGGTTCGATTCCGGTGTCTGGGTTTGGTAACAAGGGCAAAACTGAGTTCGCCACTCAGCACGCAATGTTTTAATTTGGCGGAAAGTGGGGAACGGAGTGTCTTAACACTAGGTTCCCTCTGCCTACCCTGCTATATGTGGGATACAGCGTGAAGCTGTGTATGTATTTATGTAATTTAAAATCTTATCAAATCGTTTGTAGTCTGAAGCGGAAGAAAACAAATGTAGTATCAGCTATCTTCAAAATACTTTTAATTAAATAAAAATAACAAGCCAATTCCGTAAAAAGATTAATTACTTTATTAAAAAAGCAAAATGAATACCATCAGATCGTGAAAGTCCAAGTTATCGTATTCGCAAAGATATCAGATGGGGTGTGCCTCACTTAATTTGTCACTAAATCGACCTACCACGGCTTTGAAGTAGGTTTTGGGGTATATCATTTTCTTATCGCACCTTGTTTTTTATGTTCTTTGATCATGCAATAATAAAATTTATTTCCCTATACATAAAACGCTTGAGGTAGTTTTTTATTTCATTTTTTTATAATTTCGTGTATTTTTGGTTAATTAGACACCTACCCATCGACCAAGTGTCAGCACAATTCGTCCTTCACTTTTCTGCCGAAAATATATTGCATATTGAGTACAGGACAGCGGAAAGAACAGCGACTATCAAGACCGCGCTTTACTTTACTAGAGCGGACAATTAATTGAAATAATAAATGAGAGGTAGCTCCTTATCATGGATTCACCCCGTCCATCACGTTGTAGAGAGAGGAGTTTGGAGAGTGCCTGGGACTTACGACCCAAATGTAGGTTTAAGGGGCCCCTTCAAAATGCGAATTAACCTTCATCTCTACTTTCTGCGGTCCTCTCTCTACCTAACCAAATTTAAAAAGATTCTACTAATGTCGCCTTCGAAATACGCGCTAGAAATGAACTGATAATAGTTCTAGACAGGCCGAGATCTTTTAGTAGATTATAGAGTGATTTGTCTATTATTATGCTATTATTTTTACCTCAAGCAGGATTTGAACACATAACGATTTATTACAAAAAAAATTACACCGCCACAAATGCGTTTTTTTTATTACGTTGCAGTAGTTAATTAATACAATATATAAAGTTTGTTTTTATACATTTTAATGAGGATATAAAATCAATTAAGTACATTTAAATTAAAATTTCAAAGAATAAAAAGTCTAGAGACCATCGTGGCATAATAGGACAGCCTCTGATTGATGTTTGTGGGTTCAAACCCTTCTCGAGAGATGACTATACTTCAATAATCTTCATTTCTCCGCTCTGATAACATAAAGCGCTATAGTCACTGCCACTTAACACACATTGTCTCGACAACAAGTGGAAAGTGGAGAATGAACCGTTGACGTTGTCTTTCAATGTATATGTCACTTTAAACAAACATGGATGTCAAACCATGGTAGTGTGTGTAACATTATTTTATTAATTTAATATATTTTATATGCATTATTTAAAAAATATATTATCATTGTGCACTCCTTCGTTATATAAACTATAAGTGTACGAAGTTTTATTCTCCTCCGTCCACTTAAATTTCGTAAAAAGGGATCCATAGTTTTTGCTTCACGTATTAGTATATAGATAATCACTTATAACCAAAACAACAAGACAGACGAAACCAGCGTCAAATATTTAAATGAAGCAAAAGACGCCATTACATAGCTAATATAATTCGAAACTCCTTTATTATCTTTCATTAATTAAAACCCAGTTCGTTGTCACTAAAAGGAATATAATTGATTGAATATCACGTCGTAAATACATTAAGGCCTGCCATAAAAATTTGATCGGTCGAAAAAACTCCGCTCCTCTCAAAAAAGAGAAGAAACAAAAGTCGTCCTGTTCCCACACGAGCTTTTTATGTAGACTAAAATGACCGAATGTATCTCGAACCAATTTTGTCGACGGAACCACCATATAATTTGAGGTCCCATTAATCTTTTTGTAATTTCTCATTGACAAATTACAAACGAATATACAAATGTTAAGTTAGTTTTCGTTTTTAAATGAAATCTACATTTTTTTTACCTTCACGCTGTATCCCGCATATAGCAAGGTAGGCAGAGGGAACCTGAGAACCTAGTGTTAAGACACTCCGTTCCCCACTTTCCACCGAATTGAGGTATTGCGTGCTGAGTGGCGGAACTTAACGCCGCGCTTTGCCTCGTTACCAAACCCAGGAAATGAAAATACTAAACTTTTATATTTCCTGGAGTGGGAATCGAACCCACAACCTGTCGTGTTTACAATCGCACGCTTGTGCCTCTGCCGCCACGACAGGCGTTATAAAATTTTGTAATTTTTAATAGCAAGGTTGTCAGAGAGAACCTAGTACCAAGGTAGCACGGCTCAAGATGGCGGAACTCAACACCTCGCTTTGTCTTACTACAGTGGAGAATAAAATTAATTGAATTACAATCGTTCCCTCGAGTAGAAATTCAACACAATCGTGTGTACAGTCAGACATTTTTGCGCTGCTTTACCAATAATAATCATATATATTTTTTTAAATTATAATAATATATGATTAGAACAAAACGTTGTTTATAAAACATTTTTTAAGGTAATGGATAAATAAAAGAACAGTGGGTTTTATGTGATATATCTTATACGGTAACACACATAAAAAAACGCAGTCGAAATAAGAATTTCCTTCTATCTTTAAAGTCGGTCTGAAAAATAAATCATACATCTAAAACGTAATGACAGCAAGCTATATAATTTACATTTTTAAATTACATCCATAGGCGAAACATTAAAATAACTATTTTAATTCGTGCAAATGCGAAGCACAAATTATTACTTGCAAAGGGGCTCGACCCTTATCTCTACTCTACTTTTAAAAATCATCTCTATTGTTATAGTGGTAGGGACTTGTTAACTTATTACCGCTTATTCTTGTTCATGGCACATTATTGTTCTGAATACATGGAAAGAATATAATAGATTCGTCTCTATTGTCCTGGTAATAAGGGTTGTCGTTTTGGCGTTTTTGGTGTGTGGTATCTATAGAACTAACAATGCAAGTTAATTTTTGAACGTTCACACGTTTCTGGTGTACAGATTCTTTGTTTTTTTTATGTTTACAAAATAATAATAATAATATTAAAATTGTATTAATATTAAAAAAAAGCATTTAATATAATACCTTTTTTAAATAAAACTTTTAAATATTTATATATTTTTTATAGATTAGTGTATTATTTTTATATATGTCGTGTCGCAGGACATGAGAGCTAAAGGACTAACCATTTAAGATGTTGAGGATCGTGCAAAGTGGAGTAGATTGAGTAGGAAGGCAGACCCTGGCTGAATGGCCGGGATAAATGCCAAGCAGAGTGCGGCGTTGAGTTCCGCCACTCAGCACGTAATGCCATGAAATTCGGCGAAAAGTGGGGAACGGAATTGTTGTAAGAGAACGGAGTGTCTTAACACTAAGGGTCTCAGGTTCTTTCTGCCTACCCTGCTATATGCGGGACATAGCGGGAAGTTAAAAAAAATAAAAACAAATGCTAAGATGAAGAAGAAGAAAACGAATAGTTTACTATTGTGGTTAAAATTTTTATAATTTCTGATATTTTTGTACATGAGGTAGGAAGCGAGTACCTTAACCAAATTAATGAAACATTTATTTACCATTAAGCAAATATAAATATCACAATTAAAATTAGAACCTATCATGACATATCGGACACTTCTCAATTGCCCCGACTTTAAGTAATCTAGAGTAATAAACTCAAAATTCTTTTAAGCTTAATTTCGACAGCTTTTAATACACAATAAACAGCAATAAGTAATATTTAAAAGAAAAATATGGCCCAAATTTATCAAATTTCTTAACATATTACAAAATGTCTCTACCAGGCGTCCATTCACAGCTAAACACAAAATTAAGATAATGCTAACTAGAGCAGGCACCATTTTACAACGTATTGGATAAGATAAGAAGTATATATTAGCTAACGAATATCATGCTTGGCGAAACTCATATTAATTATTCAATAAAACTCGATCTACAAATCAGAACCTTTTTAATCGATTTCAAAGGTTGATCGACTGTTTTTTGCTTTGGTATAACTTTTTACTGGATGAATCGATTTTGATGATTCTTTTTCTATATGATAGTTGGAGCTTCTGGTGTGGTCTCATTCAAATTTCGTTAAGATTTGACAATCTATGTAATGTACAATGCTTGTGTTACTCAGTAACTGATAAACAGCGTACAGTGAAACTACTGGTTGTAGAAGGCTGAAATTTGGCATGTACGCTTCTTGACGAGTGTCACTAAGAGAGGAATGTAAACATTTCTCAAAATTTCCATTAATGCGGAAAATATCGAGATTTTTAACTGAATTGTGCATATATTGTTCATTTATTGTATTTTATTATAATAACATTGTAAGCTTAGTTATGTAAAAAAAAAAGTATGTCTTGTCCCTGTAATTGTATGTGGTATTCACCTTAAAAGGTAATGCATTTAGCTATAAGAAAAAAAAAACAAACTATTGTAAAATTATTTCCAATGTAATTACCACTGGTGAATCTAATAAATAAAATAAATAAATAAATAAAATAAGAATTAAAAAAAGAAGCAGGTTTTTTTAATTCGACTCCATTTTTTATGTTACCACATAACTTTTTACTTTTATATGATAGTTAGTGCTTTTAATGTAGTTACATTTAAATTAATTAAGATTTACCAAGTGTTTTCGAGTTATTCGTAATAATTTTACTTATTGGTGCATTTTATTTGGAATCGGTTTCCTTTTTGTTAAAATTTCAATTATCGCTTGTCAAGTCCCCTCATTTTATTCACCAAACAAAAGAAATAGCGGTTTGGTAGGATTAAAATATTTTAAAACAATAGCTTCAATATGCAGGAAAACAATATTTTCATTCACAATGGTATATAGGAAGTAGAACAATAATCGCATTATGTAGCCTATAACGCTGTCAGTATAAGCATTTTAAATGGCACGTCTGGTTATTAGGAATTGAAATTTTGTTCAAAAATTACTTTGTTGATCTAATTTAGTTAGTTTATTTTAGTTATATTTAGTTATATTTGCTAATTACTGCATTATGTATACCACATTTGTGATATGTTGGAAATTCCTTATACTAGACGTAGTCATGGATACAAATGACGATTGAGGGATATTTTATGTCAAAATATACATATTTTTACGATCTGATTAGAAGAAATGCTGTGTGCCATTATATAAAATATATAATGCTTTAAAAGTAGGAAAGAATTAATTAATGAATACATGATGATTTATTTTGATCTCTACCTAGTTTGTAAAATTATAAAAATATATCATATACGAGTATATAGAGATTTTATTTTTTTAGCGTCATGCTATATCCCGCACATAGCAGGGTAGTCAGAGGAAATTGGAGAACATAGTGTTAAAACACTTTGTCCTCTTAATATTTCTATTCCCCACTTTCTGCCAAATTAATTGCGCACGTGTGGCGGAACTCAACGCCGCGCTTTATAGTGTTATAGAGCGAGGAAATTTAACTATTTTTTTAATATAGTTAAATTTATTATTATATATCCATTTAACTTATTGATATACATAAAGCATACATTCTCAATCCTTATCTCTTTTATCATTTATCAATATTTTAATAGTACTACACCTAGTCCGTTCAGGGATCATTGGATATCTCCGCACAGGGAATCCTAGTGAGATATCCAAGGACTCACAAAACCTGACATTCCAGTGGTTTTCTTGCTCATTTAAGTATATTTACTTTTGGAATGTCAACATGTACTTTTAATAAATGTAATAAATAAATAAATAAAATATGTTTAAAATAATTACATACAAATATTTAAAGCAAAGTCGGGTTACAGTAAAAGTAAAATAGAACAATAATCGCAAAGGGCACTCTAATCAGATTATTTTGTAGCGTCATGCGTCACTCATTCAGCGCTCGCATTCGCGTCGCCGACTTGAAGCCCAACGGTCGTGCGCTGTTAACGGAAATTTCAAATTAAAACAGTTAAAAATAACTTATTTACTAACTTAAAAGTTAAATAACTTAGTTAAAAGTGTATTTGTTAAGTTATGTGTGACAAGTGTGACCTTATTAGTGTTTAAGTGATAAACAAAATGAATTCAAAAAAGCTGGAATACTTTAACGATAATGACTCTGTGGATGAGAAAATTAATCTCAGTTGTCTAGGTGAGTTTTTGTTTCACTTTTGTTGTATTTACGTATATATAAAAGGCTATAGTGGAACAGTTGAAAAGTGTCTGTCTGTACTCATTCATCAATTCTATATATGCAATATATTTAAAATAATTAGAAATATGAGTATAAAGTAATATATATATTTTTTTTTAACTTCACGTTGTATCCCGCATATAGCAGGGTACGCAGAGGGAACTAGAGAACCTAGTGTTAAGACACTCCATTCTCTTTCAACAATTCCGTTCCCCACTTTTCGCCGAATAATATATATTTAAGATATATTCTCTCTGAATGCGGAAGATGTGCAAAGTTAAAAAAAATGCATACATAAGGTATGGTAATTGAGTTTGAGGCGTTCGCGCATATCTTTATCAAGGAAGCGACGTGCCTCTAATGATAAGAAGGCTAGGTGACGAAAAGTTCATAATGAAATATATTATATTAGTATTTATAGAAATTGTTGATAAATCTTCAATTTATTAATAATCAATTCAAATATTTGTGATAATGGAAATGATTTAAGAAAATCATGCGTTTATCTCGATACTATTTATAAATGTAGAGACGTTATAGTTAATATTTATTATTGTTTGTGATTATTCTAAAAATAAGTGAGTCTGTCTTTGTTTTAAACGTTTTGCTTATAATAGCTAGTGTTATAAAGCGTGGCATTGATTTCTGCCACTCATGCAATGTCTCAAATTGGGGCAGAAAGTGACCGGAGTGTCTTAACACTGCGTTCTCTCTGGTTACTCTGCTATGCATGATACAGCGTGAAGCTGCAAGTGTCATCAGATTTCATAAGATGCTTCAATATTAGTGACTAATAGCATAATTTTTAAGCTGTGACTCAGAATAACAGTAACACCCACAAAAAGTTTGCGAAACTATAAGAAATCATGAATTTTCTTACAAATCACAAAATACTGACTTTAAAATGAGTTTAAAATTGTCTATAAAAAATAAAACTAACAATCTTCTCGCCTTGGCCGCAGGCTGCGATGGACCAGTACTTTTATCCCTGTCTAAAGCTAGGGGATAGAAAAGGTGCGCTCTAGTCATTATGTTGTCCGTGTGAGTTCGTCTGCCTTTGCGCTATTCAATGTTATTTCCAAAATGGATTCTGGATACTAATATACAATAATAATAATTAAAGTTTTTTATTATGGTCTAAATGAGGATAGGTGAGGCAGTTGTCGATTAATTTTTAATCGAAGTAATATTTCTATTTAAATAATCATTTCTTTGGTTTAGTTATACAGCTTCATGCTTTACGCGGCGTTGTGTTCCGTCACTTAGCACGCAATGTCTTAAATTTGAACACAAAATAGTAAACAGAGTGTCTTGGCACTAGACACTCTCTATCTATCCTATTATATGAGATAAATTTGGTTCAATAACTCAAAACACTATGTTTACAAAAATGTGGAGAATACCGTCATAATCACTAGATTATCGCTTCTTAACCTACATTACGCGTAAGGATAGTTTAAATAATTCACAATAAATATACCAATCGTAATTGTATGTATGTATGTATGTCCTGTCATTATAAAACGTATTACCATTGACCTTAATTGCCTCAATAAGACTATGATCATCTTAATTCAGGGATCTCTACAGTCCGCTCTATTTTACAATGAACTCTTACATTCTAGTAATTTTTGAAATTAACTAATTTTTTAACCGACTGCAAAGAAAGAGGAAGTTCTCATTTTCGACTGTTCTTTTATATGTGTAACACATAATTTTACTGGGTTAACTAATTTTGATGATTCTTTTGTTATATGATAGATATTACTTCCAATATATATATATTTTTTTTTAACTTCACGCTGCTAACTAACCCGCATATAGCAGGATAGGCAGAGGGAACCAGAGAATCTAGTGTTAAGACACTCCATTCTCTTTCAACAATTCCGTTCCCCACTTTCCGCCGAATTGAGGCATTGCGTGTTGAGTCATGAGTTGAGGCGGAACTCAACGCCGCGCTTTGCCTTATTACCAAACCCAAGAAATGAAAATACTAAATTTTACATTTCCTGGAGTGGTAATCGAACCCACAACCTGTCGCGTTTAGAATCGCACGCTTGTGCCTCTGCGCCACGACAGGCACGGCAGACCACTTCCAATATAACAATTAAATTTAGTTAAAATCTGACGATTAGTTTTTGAGCTATTCGTAATAATTTTACTTTCTAGTACACTTTATTTGAAGATAGTTACTACTTGCTAAAGTCAAAACTAAGAATTTGACCTAAATTAAATTTGAATATTTCTAAACAACGTTCAGAATAATCGTTAATGACCCCTAAAGTACGTAACGACTGTTTCAGACATGTTTATACAAGTTGCTTTAGGCTATTACATTATTTTTAAGGTGGATAACCAAGTGTTCGACGCTTTTGTCGATGCCAGCTTTTATTTATTCTTGTACTTTAAAGCTTATTGTGCTGTTTTAAATAATGGAATTGTTGAAAATTCTTGTAAATTGGTAATATTGTTTAACAAATATGTTATTTATTTATATTTTGAACTCTATTATTATTTCGTAATTTGAAGTCTAATTACCAATTCATTTTGATAATGTATATAATTACTATATATAAATTACTAGAGTCATCATATATATTTAAATGATTCTTATTTCTTCGCTCTGGTAAGACAAAGCGCGGCGTTGAGTTGCGCCACTCATCACGCTATGTCTCGAATTCAGACGGAAAGCAGTAAACAAAGTACCTTGACACTAAGTTTTCTCGGACTACCCTACTATGCAGGATAAATTGTAAAGCTGTTTTTTTTTGAGTAATTAAACTAAGCTGTCTCTAAAATAGACAGAAATTGAAAAAAATAGTGACATATCACTACGCTTTTTCTACAAGAGAAGGGTAGAGTTTAACTTTATATTTATATATAGTTTACACTAGATCAAAGCAAAACCTTCCTCAATATCAAACCTCATATAGAATTATATGCAATTTGAACGCAAATTGGTATTATTACTAGAGTCTGGACGTAAGGCTTGTTATTTTTATTTAGTCATAAACCGTGAGACTGTCGTTATTCTACAATCACATCTACTACTACATTATGTATTGTAGTTGTAATTTATAATGGTTTATAGATAAATAACTAGAGGTCACGATTCCATTTCATGTTCTTGGTAAATGTTTCTTTTAGTTATGATTTAAAGAAACTCCTTTATTATTATTATTTTCTTTTTATGGATAACGGATGGCAAACGAGCAGAAGTACCACCTGATGGTAAGTGGTTACCTTCGCCCATGAACATCTACAACACCAGAGATGTTGTAGATCCGTTGCCAACCTAGAGGATACAGATGGAAGGGGAGGATAATGTAGTAGTCCGCTATCGAACCACCACATTTTGGGGAAAGGATGGGTAGGAAAGGGGAAAAAACCTGGCTTACATGCCATCGAACTGGAACACATCATAAGATATTTGGTGGTTGACCACTATCATGTCGTCTTTGACATGATAGTGGTCGCGAGCCAGACGGAGGACGAACCTCCTACCACCAAACATTATATTTTACCTACATAGCTTTACGCTTTATCCTTAGCAAAGTAGTCAGAGAGTACAGACCCTCAAATTCTACAGACCCTAGATATTTCTTTCGCCTCGTCCACAGTCCCAGGTCCTCTGCAAAGTCCTAATTTTTTTACGTGACCTTCTTCCAGTATCGTTGATACTGTGTTCTCGAAGGTCAACCGTCTTTCCTTGCCTCTCTTGCCACTCACCTTTGTTTCATATATCTTTACCATTTATTCATCAATCATCCTCACGACGTGTCCAAACCACAGCATGCTCTTCTTTATTCTTACTATAACATATTATACATTATACTTTGACTACAATTATTTTGTACTAATTATACATATCTCTCATATATTTAGAGAGGCAGCTTAGTCACTTCACTCTAGTAGAGTCGAGCAAATGCCAACTTAGTCACGATGTCGTCAAATATGTTACAGAAGGATAAATATGTCATAGATATGTAAATTATTGTGTATTCCAACAATACAAGTATATATATATAGTTTTCATTACTTTCATAATGCTGGTCATAAACAGAAAGACAAGAAAAAAAAATACAAAGAGAATATACTCATGTATAAATATCGCTCTGTAAGACATACTGTTGTTTAGGGCACAAGATATTATGGATCAGCGCAACGGTAAACACGATTAGTTGCTGGTTCGATTTCAACTATATAAAATGATTATTTTTTATTTTCTCTACCCTACTACCTGCTGTATGAAATAAAGCGTGAAACTGCTTTATGACCAATTTTTGCCCGAATCGGGAATTGAATCTACGAACTTATTTTAAATTTAAGGTAACTTTACTGTTAGTACAAGAAGAGTACTAAATATAGAACCCTTTATTTCCTTATTACTAACTAGTTTCCAACAGGTTATGTTTCCAGGAAATAGGTATTACATTATTTTAAATTTGCACTTGCCTTTAAAATAATAAATATTTATAATAATTGATATTAAATAATATTACTTGCTCGCGGCGGAAAGTGGGGAACGAAAATAGGTTCTCAGGTTCCCTCTGCCTACCCTGCTATATGCGGGATACAGCGTGAAGCTACATATGTATGTATGTATGATATATAATAATTTTACTTGCTCGCTCTGGTAACAAGGCAAAGCGCGGCGTTGAGTTCCGCCATCAACACGCAATGTCTCAATTCGACGGAAAGTGGGGAACGAAAATTTTAAGAGAGCGGAGAGTCTTAACACTAGGTTCTCAGGTTCCCTCTGCCTACCCTGCTATATGCGGGATACAGCGTGAAGCAAAAAAAAACTGTTTTAAATATACTAAGTGAGCTTTTTGTTTACTACTTATAATGTAAATGGATACAGATTTCACACGTATTAACGGTTTCTCGCCATATATAGAGCTTGTCTTAAAGTATAACTCAAGGTTAGTCAGTAGTTATCGTTCATCTTGTATGATATTAATTTTAATTCTATAGTAATATGTTGACTCTATAAGGAAGGCTAAGATTGTGTAGAGTTGCGTCACTCTGTTTTTTATTTATTGTCTAGTAAATATAAATAAGATATAGTGTTCGTTACATTTTGTTGATTAACCGAATTCAAAAAAAGGAGGTAAACAAATGCCTGTCGTGGTACAGCGGCATATGCTTGCGACTGTAAACGCGACAGGTTGTGAGTTAGATTCCCACTCCAGGAAATGGAATTCATTTCCTGGGTTTGGCAACGAGGCAAAGCGCGGTGTTGAGTTCCGCCACTCAGCACGCAATGCCTCAATTCGGCGGAACGTGGGGAACGGAGTATCTTAACACTAGGTTCCCTCTGCCTTCACAGCGTGAAGCTATGTATGTATGTATGAGGTAATCAATTCGATTGTATTTTGTTGTGTGTTATGGTATAAATTTTTACTCGGTGAACTATTTTTATCGATTTCTTTTCTTGAGTGATGGCTCTTGATTTTGCTGTTAGGTCACATTTAAATTAAGTGAAGATCCGATGTGTAGTTTATGAGTTATTCGTAATAATTGCTCTCCTTAATGAGTTTTATTGAATAATATTTTGATGTAGACGTATTAATATCTCCAAAAGTATGCATGAATTAATAGTCAAATATTTGTTTTTCAAATATCGATAATTGAAATCTCCTAGCTCTATTAATTAATTAAGCAGCTATTTACTTCTCAAATACACTTTGTTGTCTTAGAAAAGACTCCATGACCTTCGATCAAATCTAATATTCATGCTACCACGATGCCATATATCGATTTATCTTACTATAAAAATAATATATTATTAAGCTTACATGGCTGAATATGAGTAGAAAGTATATATTTATATAGATGAATATTGGAAAGTGTTGGAAATATTCAGGGTTATAAGGTCTTGGCTTGAGCTACACTAATTAATACTAGACACTATTCATATTATTTTATTTATGTACACGTATATGCTTAATTTACTACATTCAAGTGTATTTCTATGTACTAGTGTTCCCGTTGACGCGTTAACAACGCGCTGCCTAGCAACGTATGTGTTACTTTGAAACATATATTTTATTTATATAATATGTTTATGTCCTTTATTTTGAAACGATATCATTCTGCACTTCTTCCCTATATAAACTATAAGTGTGCCAAATTTCATGCTCCTCCGTCCGCGTAATTTTCGTAAAACGTGGTCCAAAGTTTTTGCTTCACGTATTAATTAATATATAGATTTCTTATATTTTTAATATGTTTTTGCTCATTTTGTGGCATTCTTCGTTATTGGAACTCAACGCCGCGATTTATTTCACCAGAATAGCGAAATATTGCTACTAATGAGATTTGAAGTGGGAGTCCAAAATTTAATAGGAACATGCTAATCTTAGTTTTTAATCTGATTAAAAATAATTAATGCAAACTGAATGTTAATTAACTAACTAATTCATACTTAGTGTGAGAACAACACTTAAAGATAATAAAACAGTTTTAGGAGTTTTTTGTAATATTTTAATTAATGTACGGATATGTAAGCTCTTTTCACCTATTAGATTTACAGTGAAAAGTATTATAATCGTATTATACCTGTGTTTTCAGCATTCTTCCTTTATTATAGCATTTCTGATGTATTTTTGATTTTATATTAGTTATTTTATTATATACGTATCTGAATACATACGTATAAAAAGTAGTCGTGGCGTTGAGTTCCGTTACTTAAGTTTCGATATCTTCTTTTTTTAAAAAAGTAGAAATAAAGTCTGTGTTTATATACAATTGGTAGTGCCTTTGATTCCTGTTCGTGGGACTGATTATGCTTAAACTATTTTCTTGTCTCCGCTCTAGTAAGATAAATCACGTTGAGTTCCAACACTTCACATATGATGTTCCAGGCGGAAAGTAGAGGAAAAAGGGTTTTGACCTTGATTCTCTTTGAAATCTCTCTCCTGCCATGAAGAAAAGTAAAGTTACTGAAAAGGCAATGTTTATGCAGATGCAGCTTAGTCCTCTTAATTTGAACAAAATCAAAATTGTAACGGTATAAAACAACATATTCGCCATTAACCAAAACATGTTTCGCAACGAGTGGGTGTTATTACGACAATTTAAAATTCCGAATGGACCTGACCTTTTGTCAAGCTTTCCAAATATCTGTATTAAAAAATCATAAACATAGTAACGTAGTGTCCTTTCTTATCTTCAGATATATTCAGAGAGAGAGAAAGAGAGAGAGAGGGAGGGAGGGAGGGAGAGAGTAGTGGTCGATTCCTCCATTCTCTTCGCTTAACCTAAAAATATGAAAACATGACAGACTTAAGTAAAACGACTTATCTAAAACTATCATCAGATTATTTCTAGTGTGTATTTTGCAAGAAGCATTCGTAGGATCTTTTAAAATTTGGTTAGGTAGAGACAAGAGCTCGGACATTAGAAGCGAGCGTTAATGATATAATCATTATAAAGGGGACCCATAAACTAACACTTGGGTCACAAGTCCCAGTCAAATAATAATAAATATAAATAATTATAAATATATTTGACCTAATCTGGTCAAATAAGGAATATATAACTGAACCACGAGGAATTAGTATGAAAAGTATATATATATATATATATATATATATATATATATAAAATATTTATGGTGCTGAGTGACAGACTTTGTAAAGGCGACTACTATATAAAGCTAAAATTTGAAATTTAGGCTCCTTGGGGAGTATAAGTGAGCAATAAGGGAGAATTTCTTCGAAATATCTATAGAGAATTTCTTCGATATGTTATATAGATATTACAAGCAGCTTATAATATTCGATATATTATAAGCAAGACCTACAGACAATTGGCATCTGAGGCTGGAAGCAGCGAGCCAAGAACCGTTCCGGTTGGAGAGATATTCTGGATCAGGCCAAGGCCCACCCTGGGCTGTAGCGCCATAGATGATGATGATATAGATATTAACAGGAAAAATAGGATTCTAGGTTTATAAAACCTAGAATCCTATTTTTCCAGTCCATGTAAATGGAGTCATGAGATACAGTTGGTAATAACATATTTAATTAAGAAAAGTAAGTGAAGTTGAACGACTGCAGTTCGAAACGTAATTCAAGTTTCTATTGAGTTTTCACTACCAATTGATAGATAATAACTAAACAGTCTAGACTGAATTATTTTAAACTTACCTTTCATCAAAATATGAACCTACTAATAGAAATTGAGGTCATCGTGGCGCAGTGGAACAGCGGCTGACTGTAAAAGCGACGATTATATATTCGATTCCTTATCGAGGAATTAATTATATTTGAATTATTTTCATTTTCTCATTCTGGTAAGACAAAAGGCGGTGTTAAGTTCCACCAGCCAATACGCAATGTCTCAAATTTAGGCAGAAAGTGGAGACCGGAGTGTCTTAATACTAGGTTCTTCTGCCTACCATGCTTATAAGTCTAATTGAAGTTGAACGACTGTAGTTCGAAGCGTAATCCTGTAGCAAGTTTCTACTGAGCTTTCACTAAGAATTGATGGATAATAACTAAACGGTCTAGTCTAAATGGTTTTGAGCTGCCTGTCATAAAATATTGTAGTAATAGGTATCTTTAAAGTTATTTTATATACCAGTTTTAACGTTACAGGACTTGTACCTTGAAATCTTGGTTATTGTTATAGCCAATTAGGGTAAATCTTCTTATAAAATTATGTTTCATACTAAGTGTGAAAATCTTAATCCTAGTAATATTATACAGGCGAAGGTGAGAATGTGTGGATGTTTATGGTTTCACGCAAAAACTAGTAAACGGATTTTGATGAAATTTTACGGAAATATAGCTTGTATATCAGAATAAAATAACTGGGTATTGGGTGGCCATCGCGTTGCACGAAAAATAGCTCCAAGCAGTGCCTAATACTTACGACCTAAGTGTAGACTGAAGAGGCCCTTTTAACGCTCGCCTTCATTGCTCAAGCTTCTCTTTCTACCTAACCTAATTTAATAAAAAAATGCTACAAACACCGCTTTACAAATACTTGCTAGAAATGAACTAATCATAGCTTCACGACCTCAAACCTAGTGTTAAAACACTCCGTTCCCTACTTTCCGCCGAATTGAGGCATTGCGTGATAAGTGGCGCAACGCCGCGCTTTGCCTTGTTACCAAACCCAGGAAATGAGAAATTCCATTTCCTGGAGTGAGAATCGAACCCACAACCTGTAGCGTTTACAGTCGCACGAATTCCTAATAAGTCGAACTAATAATAGTATATATTAGAACATTATAAAGGTATTTATGTCTGTCCATTTAATACATTAAAGCAAGTAGAAGTGTATTTATTCGTTTTTTTGTAAGCCTTGACGACCGCACGACTCTTACTAAGTATGTCAATATTACAATGCGTCGTATCACATTACAGATTCGGCTTTTTAGGTTAATATTTAGAAATAGTACTTGATGTTTGAAAAATATTGTACTCATATTGGAATTTTCTAAAACTTGACTGAGTGGTGAGTGAAAGTTATTTGCTTAAAACTACAGATGTTTTTACAGTCGCACTTACAGATATCAATTAAATATTAATTAACTTAACTGATATTAATTTGTCATAAGCATATAATATATACAAAGGAAACTTCACGCTTTATCCCACATAACAAGTAGTCAAAGTAAAGCTAGTGTAAAGATGCTCTGTTCCTTTCCCACCAAAAATCGATTGAAATCAATTTTTTTTACAGCTCCACATATAGGTATTAATTAATATTTAATTAATGTTAATTTGGAGTAAATATGTCAAAAATCAGCTTAACGCTTTTTACTTTAGAGTAGTCAGAAAGAACCCAGTGTTAAGACACTCAGTTTTCCACTTCCTAATAAAAATCGAGACAACGTTTGGTAACAAGGCAAAGCGCGGCGTTGAGTTCCGCCTGCACGCAATGCCTCAATCTGATGGAAAGTGGGGAACGGATTTGTTGAAAGAGAACGGAGTGTCTTAACACTAAGTTCTCAGATTCCCTCTGCCTACCCTGCTATATGCGGGCTACAGTGTGAAATTATAAAAAAAAAATGAGTGTTAAGTGGCAGAACTCAACGCGCTAAAAAATAAAATAAAATTATCAAAGAACCCTAATATCAGAATATCTATATAATTTTTATATACATTATAAAATATTTTTTACATTGATTTAAATGAACTTGTCTCAACAAACGTATTGAATCGATATATCGGATGGTAGACCTTGATATTATCTGTTTTGTATGAAACAAGCACAAATACTGCAAATTTTGACAAAAAGAAATGATCAGATTTGTATCACGAGTTACAAAATTATCGATTTTTATATTTTAGTTTTTTTTTATTCGTATTTCGTGACTATTTTCGCTCCGTTCTCTCTGACTACCCCGCTAGGGACAAAGCGTGAAGTTAGGTATCTACCTAAATAAATAACTAGGCAAGAACCTACCTATCTAGGTAGGTTCTTGCCTATTTATTTATTTAAAAATGTGCATATGGGTCCAAATTTGATGATTACAATATTTTTATTTGAATACAATATTTTCATAATGTAAACCTAATATTAAGAAACTATCTTATGACATAGAACAAACATAAAGTCACTTAGTTAATTTCCGCTTGTCTTGGTTTTAACGTATAACGGAGCTTAACACCGCGTTAATATATTGTTATTCTTATGAAATCTCAAATATGAAAGTAATATAATATAATTAACATATAAATTGATACATCTTATCCCATAGATACTTTACTCTAGGATCAAATATACCTTTAATTATGGTAATCCAAGATTTAAACGCATACTATTATATATCCCATGGGAATATTTTTTATTTGGTTACTTATGTTACTTAAAATCATAGTTGCTCAGTGGGATAGTGTCTAACTGTTAAAGCGATAGGTCGTGGGTTCGATTCCTGATCAAAGGAATGACTGTATTACAATTATTTTCTTGTGTCCACTTTGTTTAGTAACATAGTATATGACATGAAGTGTAAAATAGAGAACAGAGTGTCATTAAGTTCTCTATGTATACCTGCTATGACAGAAAAAAGTGAAATAATACATAATATTTTACACTAATAAATATATTATAAGCAGTTTTATTTTTTATCCCGCATAAGCGAGTAGTCAAAGAGAACGTAGTGTCAAGACACTCTCATCTTCTCTTTTCGCTCGACAAGCAATGTCTCAAAATGTCCCCGGAAAGTTTAAAACGAAATTTCAGATATGTTTATAATATTTTAAAATAAAATCAAGAAGCCTTATAATACAAAAGAAGGTATTATATGTTCGACATATGCTCAAAAATTGTGGCTCACTTATTTGAGGGGCTTCGGGGCAAAATTTAACACCCTTTGTTTTTAATGAACCGAAAAGAAGATGAACTGAGTGGAAAAATGCTTTGAACCAAATTTATAAATATAACGATTAAAAGAAATAATAATAATCTATATAAGCAAAAACTTTGTACCCCTTTTACGAAAATTATGCGGACGGAGAAGCATGAAACTTGGCACACTTATATCAATATAGAAAAGGAAAAGTATTCTGTCTGGTGGTAATTAGTAAATTTTAGGGAAGATTCTCTATATATTAAAATAATTTCCGTTTCTCTGCTCTGTCAATACAAATGTGGTATTTCGAGTTTGTTCGACAAACAGTGAAAAGAATGTCTAAGTTATACTAAGTTCTCTAATTACCTTTTATTTTTTACGTGAAGAAATCCGTCACGGATACTCATCCGCGAGGACTCGGACGGGTTATGTGGGACTCCGGACCGGCTGTAAAGAGGTCGACCGTATACCCACTAAAACCTCACGTAGCTCCTCCTCTAATGCCACTGGCCGAAGCCCATAGGAACTGCCACAACAATCCGTGGAATCTTGGCGGAAGTTCCCTAACTACCCTGCTATACAGGATAGCGTGAAGCAGTTATTTTAAAGCATTGTTGGTAGCTATATATTAATTGCTTATAAGCAATTTAACAAAAACATTGCTAATTAGTGTCATTTTAATAGCTAAAGGTCATAGACAGGATGAGCCGATCGTTAACCCGTACCACAATGCGGGTGTCGCAAAGTGGAGAACCGGTAGCAAATTTATAATTACGTTTTATGATAAACCTAACATTTATTGATTGGTAAAGTAAATTAATTATATTGATATAGATTTTGAGATAATTATTTTATATAAAATAATTAATATTTTAACAAAAAAGAAAACTGACTTCAAAGGAAGGAAAAAAAATAATATTATTATGAATAACTCAAAAACCAACAGGCTGCAGTCCCGGAGTGTCAGCCCAAATAAAGCGCGAATAAACGCGAAACGTGAGTTATATAGTTTACCCATCACAAAAAGTGTCCAACGACGCTAAAGGAGTTTCACTTCAAAAAAAATCTCGTCAGCTGTAAGTAGGCTAGGCTAGGACAGGCTGAGAAATATTTATTTTATTAATTTATTGTGTTTCTGACATGTTATTACAAAAAATATATAGGTTTTCTGCACTTTTTTTCATATATGCCAATTTTCATACTCTTCAGTCCGCATTATTTTCATAAAAAGTGACCCAAATCTTTCACATATTAATATAATTATAATAAACAAGTATTGCGATTTCCATAGCATGAATAGATACGTCAACAGTCAAACACTAAAGTAATTGCGGCGGCGTCTTGAAAGGCGACCTCGATCGGATTTGATAAAACGATTGATAGATTAAGCATATCATGATTAAGATAAGATGTTTGAAGTAAAAAGGTTGATTCAAATAAATGTATTAATATAAAGAAACTTGAGATTGTAATGGATTGTTGATTCGATTCTCATTGGGGAAATGATCTAACTTTCTTTTAGCTTCACGCTGTATCCCGCATATAGCAGGGTACGTAGAGGGAACCTGAGAGTCTAGTGTTAAGACACTCCGTTTCCCACTTTCCGCGGAATTGAGGCATTGCGTGCTGAGTAGCGGAACTCAACGCCGCGTTTTGCCTCTTTACCAAACCCAGGAAATGAAAATATTAACATAATTGTTTATACATTGTTATCAGAATGACACCTAAGCTACAATTTATAAGAATTTTGTATAATTTGGCCATAATACAACGATATGTATCAAGTAGATAATAAAATTACAAAATAAGATGGGTCACACACAACACAACTAATTAAATTCACCATTTTTTTGTTTAATGGCCTATTTAATGACACAAAAAGATTATTATATTATAAAATTACTCAATTTTATGAAGGCCACTATAATTGTAGTTGAAAACACACAAGAAAGACTAGATTATTCTAATTTTGCTTATAAAATAAAATTTCAAGGTTTCGTTTCCCAATGATATTGCAAGAGTAAAAACAGGTGGTTTTATATTCTTAAATTTGAATATTAATCATCTAAGGAACTATAGTGTCATCATCACGTTTTTTATCTTTTGCTTCATAGCTTCACACTGTATCCCGCATATAGCAGGATAGGCAGAGAGAACCTACATAGTGTCAAGACACCAAACTCTCTGCTATGCGGAGAAACCCGAGACACTCTTTACAATAAAAACCGTGAAGTTGCTTTATATATATTTTTATGAACCTGATAACCTTGAAATAAACTTTTGTTTAACCCGTTTCACAATGGGAACTATTTATTCATAGTTATAAGTAAAACTATTTTAATATATAACAAAAACGTACGAACAGAGCGTGCGACGGCAATCGTGATAGGTTGTGGGTTCGATTCCCACTCCAGGAAATGGAATTTTTCATCTCGTTGTTCGTTGGCAACAAGGCAAAGCACAGCGTTGATCTGCACCTCACTCAGCACGCAATGTCGCAATTCGGCGGAAAGTAGGGAACGCACTTTTATATGTGGGATACAGCGTGAAGCTAAAAAAAAGAACGTAAAACGTAATGCGTTCAATATATTACGATTAATTTCCAAGACGAAAAATGTCGTCATGCCAATTACAGTAGGTTTTATTTATGTATGACGAAATATTTCGTCATACATAAAAAAGTTAACAGGTTAATGAAGAAGTCTTCAAAATCAAACAAATTGAATAACGCATTCAGTTCTACCTAAATAAACATAAATAGAAACCGAAAACGTTTAAAGTGGTCGACTCCAATTTGTTATGTTGACTATGCTTTTTGGTATGTGACAGGAAATGTAAAGAAATGTTCAAATTTGGTTAAAAAATGTGTGTTTTTCAAACTTTTTGTTATTTTTTCATAGTGTAGATAGATATACGAAACTTTTTATAGCATTGCATTTTGAGCCGAAAAAAGAAAAAAGCGCGTCGTTGAGTTCCGCCACTCAGCACGCAATGCCTTAATTCGGTGGAAAGTGGGGATCGGAGTGTCTTAACACCAGGTCCCCTCTGCCTACCCCGCTATATGCGGGATACAGCGTGAAGCTATGTATGTACGTATGTTTAAAAAAATGAGCTTCCTTATTTTGTCTATATTTTTTATTTGTATTACCGCACAAGTTTTTACTGGGTGAATCTATTTTGGTGATTCTTTTTTTATATGATATGCTTCTGATGAGTTCCATTTAAATTAGTTAAGATCTTAAGTAATTTTATTATTGAATTCATTTTATTTGAAGCTTTTTATAGTTATATTATGGCGTAATTGCACAAAATATGTATAAATAACAGAATAGATATTCTTTCTTCATGTAATATAAAGTCACTATTAAGTTTAAGGAAGTGGACGGAAATTATAAGAGAATACAGTGTGTCAGCACTAGGTTCTCAGGTACCCTTTGCCTACCCTTCTATGTGCGGAATGCAGCGTGAAGCTAAACAAAAATAAGTTAAAATAATTCTATTCTAGATTCCATCTAGTACTTCTAGAACCACTTGTTGTATGAGAACAAAACAACCGGTAAAACACAATAATTAACACTGGGAAGTATAAACGTTGTAATTACAAACCTGAGTTTGGTTTACTCGCTAAATTAGCGGGGTTCAATGACCTTTGGTTAATGTTTAACTTTTATGTCATTAATTGATATGTATATCATAACAGGGTAGTCAGAGAGAACAGTAGGTTCTCCTTTCCTTAGTTCTCAGTGTCAAGATATTCCGTACTCTACTTTTCATATGAAATCGAGACCTATCTATTGAGTGGCGGAACTTAACACCGTGCTTTGTGTTACCAAAGAAATCTTAAGGAATTTAAGAATAGAATAAGGCATTTTTGCGTAAATAAAAATTTAAAAGCAATGTTTTTATCGTTATCGCCGTATAAAGCTAAATATACCTAGTCTATTGTGACACCAGTAGGTCAGTGTATGACTGTATACAAGATTGGTTATGAGTTTGATTTAGGCGGCATAAAATTCTGATACAAAAAAAAACAATTTTTTATCGGACGGAAATGGGAGAAAATAGTGTCTTAACACTCTCACACTCTCTGGTCACCATGCTATGGATAAAGCGTGAAGCTAAATAAAATATAGAAATTGAATTTATTCAACTGCCATGGTATGACACGGCTTATAAGTTTTTTAAGCCACCCTAAATTTAAGGGTTAATATAAAGGGTCAGTCAAGGACAGGTGTTTGTGTTGTTTTTTGCCACTATCGATTGAGTGCTTGGTCATATATTTATAATGTTTCATTTATCACTTTATTACATGAAAATTTAAATGAATTTTATATCTTATGTTTATTAATTATGTGTTCATAGTAAGTGTTTGACGCCTTTCGTGGCGCAGACACAAGCGTGCGACTATAAACGCGACAGGTTATGGGTTCGATTCCCACTCCAGGAAATGTAAGTTTAGTATTTTCATTTCCTGGATTTGGTAAGATGGCAAAGCGTGGCGTTGAGTTCCGCCACTCAGCACGCAATGCCACAATTCGGCGGAAAGTGGGGAACGGAGTATCTTAACACTAGGTTCCCTCTGCCTACCCTGCTATATGCGAGATACAGCTTGAAGCTATGTATGTATGTAAGTTTATAGTAAATATGTATGTGTGTACGTCACTTCTATATCGAGAGAAGAATAATCAAATCTAGCAATGTTCTTAAACTTTTGTGATACATAAACCGAATTTGGCCATAAAAAACGATAAATGTCTGATAAAAAATTAATCATTGCATCTATTTCATGAAGGAAAAACTTTTGACCCCTTTTAATGAAAAATGAGAATGAAAATTGGCATACATATATAATACATGGAGAAAAGGTGCAGAAGAATTTGTTTTTGAATAAAATTACGAACACGTTACTAATGAAACGATTTACACTGCAATGACTGTATTACTGAAATAGAATATATAACTGTACTATGCTGGACGGTACCACTGTGCCTCTATGGTCTTTAAAATAATTTAAAAAAAAACAAATATCTATTTCCTTTCTAGTCTTCAATTGGTTTTACCTATTGCACCTGCAAATATTGCATCACTCTATAGAAACGTAAGGTATACATAAAAAAATACAAAAGGAACGTATTTTGAAGTATCTGTATAAGAAAAGTTTAAAGTGGCTATTATACGAGTTTCGTAAGTACTTATTACACAATTATGTATTTAAACTACTGTAGAAACCATATATACATATGGACAAGGCCTGTCGTGGCGCAGAGGCACAAGCGTGTGACTGTAAACGCAATAGGTTATGGATTCGATTCCCACAACAAGAAATGAAAATATTATAAATAATGTTTAGTATTTTCATTTCCTCTCTCAACACCTTGGTAACAAGGTGAAACGCGGCGAGTTCCGCTTCTCAGCACGAAATACCTCAATTCGGTGGAAAGTGGGGAACGGAGTGTCTTAACACTAGATTCCCTCAGCCTATCCTGCTATATGCCGGATACAGCGTGAAGCTATGTATGTATGAAGCTATGTTTTATACTGTTTAATTCGAGTTTCGATGTTTTTTTAAAATAATAGCTTCTAATGCAACCCCTTTTAAATTTAACTTAGATCTGACAAGTAGTTTTTGAGTTATTCGTAATAATTGTAATTTTTAATGCATTTGCTTTAAAGTCGGTTTTATTTTTTGTTAAAATTTTATTATTATGAGAGATTGAAACCCATATCTATCTCTTGAAGTAAACTCTAGTTAATTCAACTTCTATACTGTTAGCATTTTGTTTAGTTTTATACTAACACCATTATGTTAAACGCGACACGTAACATATAAGCCGATATCTGAGAAACCTAAGAAAGTACACTTAAAATAGCTAAAGACGAGGTTAAATTTAGCGTATATAAAAAAAAGGATATTAAATTAAAAAATAAATGTTACACACAATACCATAGTTTGACATCCATGCTTATACAAAGTTACATATATATTACTAAAGACAACGCGTTGTTAACGCGTCAACGGGGACACTAGTTAACATAAAACATTGCTTTAATTAAAGAACAGTAGAAAAAAAATCTGGTTGAAATTTGAACTTACGACTTGCCCAGCTACATACTTCCCACTGTGCCATAACGGTGCCAATTACATTAACATTGTAATGCGTACATTTTTATAGAAACAGTTCTTGATTAAACTAATTTGTTTAACAGCGGGTATCTTAAAACCGTGGGTGAATATTGATTATTTTTACAATACAACCAATAATTTGAGTTTTAGCTGATTGTATTGTACTATATCAAGTAAGAGAGAACGCGGCGTTGAGTTCCGCCATTAGACAAGTTTATGTCAAATTCGGAAGGAAGCGGCGAACGGAGTGTTAATCTTGAACTTAATTTTTCTCTTATTACATTGATATGCAGGATAAAGCGTTAGGCTGACAAAATATTTGCAATATTTGTAGTTCTCGCTTGCCTCAAGCAAGCAATATTTTATTAAATTTAAACGAGAAAAAGCTGATATCAAATAAAAATAGAATCAACAAAATTGGTTCATCAGTAAAAACTTATCCAGTAACATTGCGGTCTAAAATAATAAATAATATATAGTATTTCTTCTCTCTAGAAACAAGGCGAAGCGCGGCGCTAAGTTCCGCCACTCAGCACGCAATATCTCTAAGAGAACGGAGAGTTTTTTCACTATATTCTCAGGTTCCCTCTGCGTACCCCACCTACCTGCTATATGCAGAACTCAGTGTGAAGCTAAAAAAAATCAATAAAAATACAATCGAATTGGGAACCTCATTTTTGTGAAGTCGGTACATTTCTAAAGTCACATTTTTCATTAGAATACATTAAAAACTACATAAAACATAACATTTCTTAAAGAATAGTCTATTTCGAGATATAATCAGAGCTGAATCGAAAACAATTTCAATTAGCGTGGGATCCGAATGCTATCGTCGAGATATTTAATTTTGTATAGCGACAGATGGTAGGAAAACTAAAAAGCGATTATAATCTTTATCTTATAGTAATAAAGCTTAAAATTCTATGTATAAAATACTATTGAAACGGCTAAGTTTTTTATAGTGTCCTTTTTTATACTATTAACAGGTAGTAATTTGTGTGACGTAACCAGTATGGGAGTTTTTTTGTTTATCTTTTTTTTTGTCATTTTAAATTTAATTTACTCTCTTATATTTATAGTACTTCTGTAGAAAGTGTACTATGAATTGTATGATTTTGACTATTATTTTATTATTTTAGAATATTTGGATAATAAAACATGTTATATAGCGTTGAATT
Organism: Philaethria dido; assembly: GCA_033558755.1. Lineage (NCBI taxonomy): Eukaryota > Metazoa > Arthropoda > Insecta > Lepidoptera > Nymphalidae > Philaethria > Philaethria dido. The sequence goes on along the minus strand of JAKGSA010000361.1, from coordinate 200,709 downwards.
CCACTAGATGATAAAAATTGCAATGGGAGGAAAGATGAGAACGGAGGATTTTGACTCTACGCTCTCTCTCTGCCCTCCGTGGCTATGCGGAAATAAGAATGAAGCTGAAAAAAAAACTAAAGAACTCATAATTATAGAAAGTTATAAAACAATTTACAAACAAAGTTAAAAAATAATGATCCAGTAAAACCTAATAAAAGTTACCAATCAACAGAAACCACAAAAAAATTAGAACTACTATTTTGGTCAGTTATTTTAAAGTTTCAATATTTTATTTAGTGTAAACTTTCCAATCAGTGTCGAAGCAAGGTGAACCAGCTGTTCCGAAGCTTAAAATTTGATCCCTCTTGTCTTAAAATATCAAGATCACTTTTTGTCCAATATAAAACCCAAAAAGCTTAAAAAACTTTATGCAAATTCATTAGTTTTTGCGATGCAGATGTTTTGAAGTTATCAGACTGTTATTTATTTAATATCTAACGACGCCATCGTGGCGCTGCTGGAAGCAAATGAATATAAACACAAAGATATTAGATTCGATTTCCACTTGTATAGATTCTCTCTCTGTCTCTCTTCCTAGCTATGGTCTCACATACTTATGGGGTCATCTTTCATTATTTTACTTCTAACTTCGCTCGGTACAGTCTTCACGCCTTATTCCTAACGGGGTAGTCAGAAAGATCGGAGCGCCAAATGCTATACGGTCCTTGCATACATTTGCATACCTCTTTCACCTCATCCACAGTCATTAACCTCTTCATGTATGCCCTATAAATGATAAATTTAGATATGTATATATTTTTCACATTCACATTCAATGGGTATAATGGCATCAGAGCGTCATGCCATTTGCCGTAACGCAATCCAGGTACTTTAACTGCCAAGACATGCCAATAGATGTTTCACATCAATAACTTAAGTTAGCTTAAAAAATGAATTAAAAAAAAACAAGATAAACCGTATCATTAATCCTTGACTAAGAAGCGTGTAATTTTAGCACTAATTACGATTATGCTTCGAGTAAAGTTTGAAAACCACTCACAAATATAATGGAAATTTGAAAATAAAGAAAAATCACTCTTATTTCTTGTGTTTTAGGGCTTATATTCCTGTAATATTTTGTGGAAATTTTGTTCCCCATACAAGATTTATGAAGAAGACAATTAACCATTGATTGGCTATCGAAGGTTCTGCGTTTGGAGGATTAATGAAACTTCATTTAGTTCTGATGTCTGTATTAAGATAACTTAATTGTAAATGCTGTGTTCTGTCTATATATTAATATGTGAAGGAAAAGCTTTAAAAAGCTTTAAAGCTTAAAATATATTAAATATTAAAATTACAAAAATTAACTAAAAAACTATTCGTCAGATCACATCAGAAGCACTAACTTCATATAAAAAAGGGTAGTTAAAATTGTTTACCCTAGGCAATTTAAATATTTGGACTCTCTAAGGAACATAAATTTATCTTATTTTCTAAACTTAGTTAAGTAATATGAAAATGTAGGGAAAATTCACAAAAGCTAGGGACCACGTGTCCGCAGTGATCAGAAAAAACATTAAAAAAATTTGGTTAGCCGAGTAAAAAGTTATGAGGTAACATACCTACATAAAAAATACAATTGAATTAAGAACCTCTCGTTTTTTGAAGTTGCTTAAAACTAACGCAGTTGAGTATGAACTTTATTATAGTCAAAGTCTAGAATGGAAGAAAAATAAAGATAGTCAATATATTCCATAATAATAATAATTAATTAAATTTATACAAGAACTTTCGTTGTCCTAGAAATATTTTCTGTAACACAACAACGAATAAGGAAAAATATTTGTAGGTTACAAATTAATAATAAGGCTTATTGAGGCCATCGTGGCGCAGTGGAACAGCATCTGATTGTAAACACGATTGTTTTTGAGTATTTTTTTTTAGCTTCACGCTGTATCCCGCATATAGCAGGGTAGGCAGAGGGAACCTGAGAGCTTAGTGTTAAGACACTCCGTTTCCCACTTTCCGCCAAATTGAGGCATTGCATGCTGAGTGGCGGAACTCAACGCTGCGCTCTTGCCTTGTGACCATACCCAGGAAATGAAAATACTACATTTCCTGGAACGAACGAACCTACAACCTGTCGCTGTTACAGTCGCACGCTTGTGCCTCTGCGCCTAGACAGGCTGTTGTAGACGTTAATATATTTAAAATATAACATTTTAAATGTATTAATTTCTGTAATAGTAAGGCGCAAATCCTCTATTTCAGTTAGAGAGTCGAGAACGAAGTGTCTTAACACTAGATTCACTCTCACTACCCTGCTATGCGGAGAAAAGCTTGAAGCTGATTTTTTTAAACAATTATTATTTTAATGACAAACAGAAAGTAAATGACGTAACCAAGTTATTGGAGGTGACGAAAGTATATCAGATTTTATCATATAACACGGCTGTTTTATGATAATTGACTTACGCAATGTGAAAAATTAAAGGTCACTGAGCTTTTCAGACCAGATATAATGAATCAAGTTATGTAAGGTACCTTTGACATATTGAAATCATATGTGTATGTATATTCATAATTATATAAGAAAGGCAATAAAGCTTTCAAAAAAGTGAGTTTCCTTTGCTTTAAAGCTTCCGGTATATCTTTTCAATATCCGGTTAAACTTCTTATCATTTTTTTGCTTATAATTTTGTTTTTTAAGTTAAATTTAATTGGATAGTAATTATGTATATGAGATGGTGAAGTTTACATATATTATGAATAATAAGCTTTGTGTAATAAATGTGTATGTATGTATCTAACTAAAGCTTGGTTGAAATTTAAGAAAATTCTCGCTCTTATAATAATTTCTTAAATAGGTAGATATAGCCTATATTTATTTACAATGCACTTTTTTAAGTATTTTTCACAAACTAAGGAAGTCAGAGCAAATCTAGTGTTCGTTCTTAACTTTACACCTAGAGCCGAGATATTACGGGTTGAGTGATGAAACTTAATACAGCGTATTGTCCATTAACCAGAACGTAGAAACGAAAATAATTATATATAATATAGAAATAAGTACCTTGAGTGAGAATGGAACACACAACCAATTGCGTATCACACGCCGTTCCACTGAGCCACGATGATATATAACCTCTTTATAACGAATGAATGAATGATAATGAAGTATAAATGCTTTATGCTACATAGCAAAATAGATAGAAAGAACCAAGTGTCACACTCCGTTCTCCCTGAAATTCTTCGTATATTAACACACTAAGCATAAGAAAATAATCATATAAAAAATAATATCCAACAAATTGCACTTCTAAACGTGGTGTTAGAATTAATCAGATGGCATAATTTCTTTTAGATCACGTTTGAGGTCAAATCGTGAAAGACAGCGCGTGTTATCTATGAAGAGGCTTGTTCACAACTGATTTATTAATAGTGTTAACTTTTAAATGCTTTATATTGAAATATATATTATTTTATGTGCAAGTAGCTTTGAGTTAACTTTGTGTAGGAATGTATTTA